>FN648430.1:134800-193400 GCA_000310025.1 Ectocarpus siliculosus
AAACAACAACAACAACAACAACAACAACAACAACAACAACAACAACAACAACAACAACAACAACAACAACAACAACAACAACAACAACAACAACAACAACAACAACAACAACAACAACAACAACAACAACAACAACAACAACAACAACAACAACAACAACAACAACAACAACAACAACAACAACAACAACAACAACAACAACAACAACAACAACAACAACAACAACAAATCGACAACGCATCGAGTCATAGTAAAGAGTGTGGTAACTGAGTTCAACTGAATTCCGCGTTTGAAACGCCCGGTGGAAACAAGAGACCACCAAAAAGACAAACGAAAACCTCTTAGAGGACCAGCGCGGTTGCCCTAGGCAAGCTGCGATGCCTAGGGAGTATAAATGATCCATTGGGAAGAAACAGTATGACCCCAGGGGTCGTGAGAAGGTCGCCTGGACCTACAGTACATGTTTTTTCCCTTTCACATCCTTCCCAGACAGAGAGACAGCAAAAACATACAACGACAAAAATTCAGCTTCAGAATCAGCCGAACACGTCGCACTACCTTCAACAGCAATGGTTAGCACTGTTTTTCAGGCATCTGTGCTAGGTGTACAGGCCACGACATGCTACATTCATTCACCATAAACCGCCGATGAAGATGCCAAAGTTGTTGGCAGTCGCGACCGTCCTACCCGTAGGTTTCTCATGGCCAGATCTTCGGCACTCTTCCGCACGTCCCCCGCCCCGCTATTTTTTCGAACAACTTTGGCTAAGCCAGGCAGCACTGATGACGTGAGCAGGGTGTGTGCCTTTCGCTCCCATCTGTGCTGGGAGCCTGGAGCGGCTATCGAGCGTCTTTCCCTTGAGCAGCCTCGCGTTTTCATCCTACAGCCTCGTAAGCACCTGCCCCTCTCTCTCCGGCCCTACGCCACTTGACCTTCAAAGCAACGACGCCGAACCAGAAAACACCTAACACCAGCGCAAGAGCAACCACCAAGAAGGTCGTGCTCACCATGGTCCTGACCTGTTCCATCATCGACCCAGCCCGAAATACGCCGACGACGTGTTGGTTGGTTGTTCCCCGGTATCGACCCAAGATCGTCGCCAGCAGCCAGCCGTCGAACCAACAACGATACAACGGAGACACACACACACGAGGGAGCAATTGGTTGGGTGGGCATGCAAACCATAACCATCTCATGGGCTGGGAGTTCACTGTCGTCGTTGTCGGCAAAAACCCAGAAATAACGTAAAGGAAACGCAGAGAGAGAGATTGACGCGATTACGCAAGAGCAAGGCAACCGTTCGTCTCACAATATCGCCGCCGCTGTCCTCTGTGGCGTCTGTTGCTGCCGTGTCATCGGCAAAATCATCGCTGAAGGTAATGTGTTGCGCCATTTGTTCCTGCAGCAGACAAGCACACACACACGGGGGCAGGCAAAAAGCTTCCTAGGCAGGGGTGGAGAAACCAGCATGATTTACTGATAGCTTTCGGTGGCATCCTCATGGCTTGCCACTGGCTAGTAAGACGCGGAGCCTTTGCCCACACGATAAGAAAAAAAACGTCTCCCAGGGCGGGACAGCTTGAGGCCTTGGAACACTCTATGTACGGTGGCATTCGTTTTGGGTGGACGTGGGACGCGGGGCGTCGGAACTAACAGAGACGGCAACACAAGAAGCACTTATCCACAAAAAAGATACATACATACACGTTTGTGAAATTCCCAGAGTCGAGTAGGTTCACTGGCACAGTGAACCTACAGCGGAATCGTAAGGTCTATCGGGCGACACAGAGTATCATCAGTGCACCGCGCGTGAGGAAAACGCAAAACCCCTGCCGCTTCGCGGCTAAGGGATACTGCTGTGACATCGTCAAGTCATGGGCATAGCGCAAGTCGTGGTGGACAGCATTCATCGTGCATCATGCACACCATGGAATAATAGTCGCCAAGCGGTGTACCACCGCCGCCAGGTAAAATCACGCTAGGAACGGACAACGTTGGTGGTTGGTTCATCAGAGTTTGGTTTGGCATTATTGGGAGCCCTGATTCCAGCAAAGGAATCGCGTCATACTTTCAACTAGCAGAGACCGGGACGGTTCTAATACGAAGCCAACAACAGCAGCAAAAACAATCTGCACCGAAAATCGCGGGGGAGGGGGGGGAGGGGGAAATCTCATCACAGGCGTGACGACCGTCACAAGTACTGAAAAGTCATGAAAAGCTATGTCATGCCGTGTAGCGAATCGTCAACTACCGGGGGCAGGACTAGTCCGCGTCGCCTCCAACGGGAGACGAGGCGGCTCACCGCTTGATCGAAGGGCACATCGTTGCAGATTTCTTGCCACGAGCCCGTGTCTTGCACGCTGTCCGACACGATTGCTTCAATGGTCGTCAAACGACACCCTGTCCCTGAGAAGAAAAAAACATGATTTGGTGTTTGGGCGACAAAAGTGCGAAACTTCGCATATGTCCAGGGAGTTTTCTGCCGACTATCGACCCTCATGACTACCTATTTCCAAAGGATCAGGAACGTCCTATTGTCTCAACCGTTAAGGCACCTCGCGACCGGAACGATCGGAACAATCGTCACGCTCAAAACAGTTACTCATCCCAAGCGCTTGTTAGACCAGTACTTTCGCGTAGCCAGACGCGCCCCGCTTCCAAAGCGCAACGGCAACGCAACAAAACCAAGAACGCACTCTGTTTTGCAAGTGATGGTCCTCACCAAGTAGAAGTATTGACGTTCCATTTTGTCGTGCTGAGGGGCAACAACTCGAAAAACATGTGAAGAAAACTGGCAATACGATAATACTGGAGTGCTTCCACGATTGCGACGGCAGGACGCAAGCTCAGCCGAAACCGTCATGACGACGCACACATAATCCGTGTCATCTCGTCGGACACCAACAAGGCCCCGTCGATCGCCAGGCATGCGGCAAGAATTCAGTAATACCAAGGAAAGAAATGAAGCATGTGGAAACCTTGCGGAATTCTTCTAATTTTCGGAGGCAGCAACGCCTCGGATCAGAACCAAAACCCTCACCAGCCTCGACGCCGCTGCACGCATCCAGTACAACCTCCCGCTGTCCAAACTCCGGTGTCCAGGTAAACGTTCTGACGTAGTAGTACCCTGCTTCCTCTTGTGCAGAGGCCTCGTCTTGTACTTGCTCTGCTCCCGTGGTGCCGTTGTCCGCTTGCTGCGATACTCGAATGGCAAAGACGAGATTTCAAGGTTCAGATGCAAACGACTTTCAGTAGTCCAGGTGTGCACGGCATCCATCTTGTTGACCTAAACTTCTCGTTGCGATCGCCTGGTTACCCTTCGATCAAGCCTCTCGGTTGATTATTTTGTCTTGACATTCAGTATTTTATTCCGCCCGGTGTAGAAAAGAACAACTAACAGCAGTCCCGTTCAACAGAGTTAGAGGCATCTCAACACTCAACACTCTCTCGCGCGTAGCATAGCGTCCATGAACATCGCTGGATCACAAGAAATATCTAGTCTCTTTACACCTACTCCGTCAAACCATCTACAGCGTGTCATCTCGCGATACCGCAAGAACATGCTCTCGTCGCCCTTGCCTCCCTTTCACCTCGTGTGCACGGTAGTGGAGCTCGAACACCATCGTAGTTGCTGGGGGTATCGATGACGTGCCCAGAGCCGTCGGCGCCCCCTTTACGTCAAAGTGCCAGCCCAAGAAGTGCGCCACGCCGTACAGCAGCTCTCTATACACGAGCGAACGCAGGAACATGTAAAGTAAATCGAGATCTCAGCGACCGCGCGGGGACATACCTCCAAATATTTCCGGTTGAATGGCGCCAGTGCCCGGTATTGTGGCGGTGAAATCACGTGTCACGGATGCAACAAAACACTTCTCATTCTCAAGAATGCCGGTTCTGGCGGGTGCATACCGGCACCATTGAACGACATCCACTGCTGTAGCCACGGTAATGAGAAGAGTGAAAGAGAAACGAAAAAGTCTGATATCAACCAACATCGGGAAACGTCGAAATTCACGTGTGGGCCGACGCGAATTTCGTGATGAACGCGCGCGCCATGATGGAATGCTCTTCAAAGTGGCGACGGGGTTCGTCTGGCCTGAATAAAATGTCGAAACCCTTTGAGCGGTGTTAACTCGCCTGTCTGTCTAGTGAACCAAGGGCAAGATTCATGGTACTTGTTTCAGCTTGGACGCAGTCACACCCATGACTCACACGTACACTTGCCTGCCTACAGAGAGAGATTGAATAGTGTCCCGCGACGATCAATGCGTGTTCGTCGTCAGCGCGGACGATCCAATTTCAAGCAGCATGCTTGGTGCAGAGACGGGACCATGTCGTTCAGTCTACTCCACGGACCTAGACCGGTCGCGGAAGCCCGACCACTAGAAATGCGTGTTTGTATTTTTGTGTCCCGCTTGAAAGAGACTATTCGGTTGCACGCAGACGGTGAGCAGTCGTTATCATCCATACGCCATGTCCTTTGTTAGCCAGTTGGCTCGGTCGACGCCGATAAGACAGACAAATACAAGCCACCCCTCCGCCAAATACACACCGGTGTCCGTGGTATCCTAGATAGAGATGATCGGGCCGTTGGCCGTTGTCGTGTTTCGTCGCCGCCGAGTTGAAGTGATCCAGCAGCGTGGGAGGAAAGTCCCCCGCCCAGTAGGTGATCTGCAAGCGTTTAAACAGCCGAATTTTCTTGGCGAAGACGTCGTTACGACAAAACCTGTTGTAGCTACGATCCAAAATATGGACATGTGGCTTAGGCCCGAGGCCGCATGTAATCATAGAGACTGGGTATTCCACCCCGGGACGTTCACGCCGAACCGTCACCCGTCGCCATCCCGCACACCGTGCAAAAACTAGCTCCCCCGCAGACTCTTCAATGCGGCGGCATTCTTCCTACGAGGTCGACACGCCACGCCACAGCAGGGATACCATTCCCCGAGAAACGATACGACGCTGTAGATACCCCGACCGTCTAACCCTGTCCCTGTGTATGCAACACATACCGACCAACGCAAAGACGACCGGCCTCTTTTCGGGCACTCGATACCAAGAGGTCTAGGGCTTGCCTGTCGTCGGTTGGAGTAGTATCTTTCCTGCAGGAGGGTGAAGGCGAGCTGGGTCATGTCCTCGTGTGCTTGTTTGCTCACAGACGCCAGCCTCGGCAGACCCTTTGGTGTACACCACAAAAACAAAGACGCGATAAACACAGAGCGAGAGGAGAAGCACAGAGAGTTGCAGCAATAGCAACAGCACTGGAACTTGAGACGAAAGTTGAGCAATGAAGGACTTGCTCGAAACGCATTAGAACCACACCTTCCTGCTGCTTGTCGAGGCCAACTATTAATCCATGCCCTCGATGTCTCTAACCGTTAACAGCAACAGCCGTAGCAGTGCCAATTCAGCCTCGACGTCAAACCTGCTGCTCGTCAAAGTCTAGCATGTCGCTGACGTCCTTCACCCCGAGCACCAGCCCCTCCTTCCCGTTGTCCACGTTCGTGTAGGCCTCCGTAGGAACTCCACAAGCCTAATGTTGCGTTGTGTTCGAGCGTCGAGATGAGATGGGAGTGTGCAACAGCAGACATTGTGTTGCAGCGTTTCGCCAGGCAACCTCGGTGGAGTCACGTCAGAATTGCTGAAACCTTGGCTATTCTGGTAAGCATCAGAGGCGCACAGCTGTATGTCATACTTGCAACACCCCAGTTTCAGGAAGGAGCCTCGAGACCGTCTGGTGCGCCACAGTTCAGATGACTACAATGCAGGACATTTTCTCGAAAACCCACCCTTTTCGAATCGTACTGCTGTTCAGGGTGTTGTCTAGGGAGTTGATCGTGAACTGGGCTGCCTCCGATGAATGGAATTATGTCCATGTCGACGTATTCCTGGTTGGCCGATGCAACCAACAAGGGAACTAATACGAATTATCCCCACATTCATGAAGGCTTTGTCGTAAGGGAGGGGTGTTAGGCCGTTGTGGTGACTGAAATCAAACCATTCACCTGTGAGACGACGTCGGTGATATTCCGCGACTGCTGGATGAGCTCCTCTCCTCTGGTTGAGTCGTACGCTGCGTTGTCAGCCTTCTGCTGTGCCAAGCAGGGTCCGTGTGGCGCCGCTAGCAGGCTCGCGAATCGATTCTGTCGTGTTCGAGAGGTAAGACCCCGTGAAGCGTTCGCGAGCTACATGTAAATCACACGGCAGCGTTGACCAAGACAAACTCATGCAGATTGATGAACCAAATGCAGCTCAGTTCGGTACGAGGGAGCTTCTAGTGCGAACACAGGCTACGAGCCCAACACGAATAAGAGGAAGCCGGTAAAACAAGAGGAGGTGTGTCTGTCTGCATGACTAGAAGCAAGCACACATACGTTTCAAATCACGACCACTCTGCAAACAACTCGTGGTGTGCTGGAACAACTTTTTTACGCGCACTATTAGAGAATGACCTGCGTTTCAGATAGCACCGCTGTGGCATTCCCGATCCGGGCCGTTCATGGCAAATAAATATATTAGTCTATTAAGATAACATCGCACGGCTGCATTGCTGCGAAAGGCAGACACCGCGACAAAACCTCTCTCTCTGTGGCAATGCCGCTACGATACTCTTCTGGGAACCCCCACCGGCTCCGTCAGCACCGCCATCGGCTGGTTGGGAAACCCCGGTGGCCCTGTACCGTAGGGAAACAGTCCCATAGCCATCGCCTGGGCTGTTTGCAGACAACGTGCCGCTGCTTGCATACGAGGGGAACAAACAGTATCGTCAGAAATCGGCGTTGCCGGAAAACAAGCACCAAGCATGCACCATCACAGATCATGCGCTGGTTAGGATACTCTCCTCCTCCTCCTCCTCCTCCTCCTCCTCCTCCTCCTCCCTGCTATGCTAGCAAGCTCGCTGGCAGCAGTTTACAGGCATAGTCCGCGTTTACCAACGAACCAAAAGCCTCGCGTGCACCCTTGGTTTTTTACGTGCAAACTATATTCGACGCCCGTTTTCGACGCAGAAAAAATACAAGGTGGTACACGGGTGTCACTGCCTTGCCACGCCGCCCGAAACAAAGCGAAAAGTATGTGCGTAGGTCTCGCCAAAACAGAACAGGGCGTACTGAAATCACCAAGAACACACGAAACAACAAGACACCACGACAACCTCTCATTCAAACCCACCACACCATGTTGGAACCGTAACGAAACCCACGACGCACCTGAGTCAGACTTGAGCCATGAGCTGAAGGTCGGCGTGCAGCCGCTGCCTAGGGTTGGTGGCAAGAAGTCCATGCTCTCGATGTACGTCTCGCGGAGGAAGTTACCAAGTTTCAGAGCCTGGTTCATGCCATTCTCTGTCAGCTGCGGCAATTTTACGCGACGCCATCGGCAACAAGGGTCGCCGTTCAGGGGGAGGGAAGACGGGCACAGATGCCAGTGTCGTGAGAGCGCCCCTTGGTCGTGAGAGCGCCGCTTGGGCACATCTCGACCAGAATGAAGCCGCGCATTCCCCGTCGGTTCAGCTGCGGTACAGTACAGTATGACACAGTTACTTGTGAGAATGGTCGGACCCACCCACCCTACGTTCACAGCTCGATTTGTCCACGACTCAAGCCGGTGTTCAAACTGACAATGACTATTTTTCTACACCCGAGAAAGGAGAGAGATGACAACTTGGCAGAGCACCCTTTCGTCGCAGACATCTTTCTGCGCCTCTTCTAACGCGTCTCTGTCTTTCCGCCCTTAGAAACGCTCCGAAAGGCAACAACTGCCTCTCTTTACTTCCGTGTAGGCCCTAACCTTACTGCATGCAGTAGTCCCAGTTGACGAAGTCCCCCAATGGTACCCTGCCATTTTCTTCGCGCCTAGTAGTGCACCGTACCGCCGGCAACTGCAATCGGTCCTCGCCTCCCCTCCACCGTCCAAAGAAAAGGGGAAAATACCAAACATGTTTGCAGCTCCTTTTTCTGGCAAAAACTCCAAGCCTTCTATGTGTACGCCTCGCCCCTTGTCTCTTCGTGCGTTGCTTTCTCTAGTCCAAGGAACACCCTTTTAATGAACACCTACAGTAGCTTCGACAGAGTGTTCGAGGTGCCACTTCTCCCGTTTCCTCGTTCAGGGGTTCCGTAGTTCCGTGACTCTTCTCCCTCATACCATACCAAAACAACGACAGAGAACCTCGGTTGGTTTACCATAAAAATTGATTTCATGACAACTTGGTCCACCCAATCGAGTCTACCGCTGCGAGAGGCAACGTGAATGATCTTGATGTCGTCGCCTTACATGCCGCACCTGTCCTGGCGGGACGTTGTATTTGGCTCGATTGGCCTTGTTCGCGGGGCACAATTCATCGACCACGGTGTTCGGAGCCTGGAAAAACGGGAGAGGGGATGCGGGGGTGCCAGGGTTGGGGGGAGGTGATTTGATTCCGGAAACAACCCGACACTGCTGCATGCTGCAATCCGTTCAGCACCCCGCTAAAAATGTATTCACGGGCCGCTGAGCACCCGGCGCAAGGTCGAGGATGGTCTTCTTGAGCGTCACCCTTGGTGCTCGGCCGACTCCTGCAGCAAAACCTCGCGGCCGTGGGCGGCGGAGCAGTGATAGTCGTTGATGCCTATACCTTGGTGGTGGGCATGAGCCCGGGGGCAATCACGGCGAAAGCATGTCCTACCTCGCCTCCAAGTGGAACACCGCATTTGTGCGGGATGTTGAGCTGACCACATTCCGGAGTGATGAATTATCGTATTTGAGAATAATCGTTATTCCATCAGCAGTCCCACAGTACTCGTGACCTTGATTTACTAACGAGTGTAACGAGAATAGATGGTAGCTCCGGAGGGGTACGTACGCGACATTTTCAAGTCTCAACTAGACCTTGTCTTGGCCAGACCGAAAGACGACGGCAAGATGGCCGTATCGTTCATCGGAAGTGTTCCGATACTCGCGATGGAAGTCTTAGAACTGTTGCACTAGCGGAACTGAGTCGGAGAGGTACAATCATTAGCTGCATGACGTATTGAGCCAGTATCCAGAACCCAACCTTAAGACAACCCCGCTACCTGCAAAGCCACAGCCCCTTCACCACCGACAAGAACGACTTCATCTCACTCGCCTGCTGTCACATGGGACCCATGGTGTTATTTGTCCACCCCATCATCCACCACAGTCGCAGTGAGCACGATCGAATCAACATCATTCGCTGGACCCGGCATTCGTATTGCGAGGACAGGCTCCATCATGTCTACCGGAGACGGAAAGGCACTCTCTTCGTGTCCCCTCGCGTCACATTGGCCGGACCGCTGCTCCTTGCAGTCACGAGCGAAATGCCCTCGCCCTAAACACTTGTGCGGGGTATTTTCTTTGTTCTCACTCTGACGTTTCGCTTGTGCGTGAGTGTGAGAATGTGAGTGTGTGCTTCAAAGCTGGCGGTGGCTTCGTCACAGATCCTTCTGCTGTTACTCGCTGCATTTGATCGCTCGCTCTTCTGTGTACAGTGTTGCTCGTGGTCTGTGGGGACGTGTATGCGTTGCGCACGACTTCATATTCTTCGTGTTTCCAAAAAAGTTTTGTCTTTGTTTTACGAAGGTGTCTTGCTTCGGAATGCCTTTGGAATGCCTCCCTGCGAAATAGAGCCAGTCGGGGCGACTGAAGGCGCCGAGAGCAAGTGAAATGGGTGCCTGGCGGTGTCCGGATGAGCTGCTCTTGCTCTTGTTGGTGCTGCTGCGGTTTTCTATCGATCTATCCTATGACGTGCGAGGCGCGTGCTGTGTAGGTCGGCAGGAATACACGAAATAATCCGTCGGGAAACCACACACACACCAACCACGCATTTTTTTATTTTTTCTGCATTTGGTTGAAAAGACATTGCTCCCATGCTGGTGCTGGTGTGCTGCTCAGTATGTATGCACACCAATAGCATGAACCATTGAGCACAAGAAAAATTGCAACTTACAAAGTTGCGGAGTACATAGACGCAGAGCACACCACCATGTCTGTCTTCATGCTGCTGTACATACCCACGCGGAGTGAGTGCTGTTTGCCCAAGGGTGTTCACCAACGAAAAAAAACAGTTGCGTAGAAGCCCCCCCCGGGCTGGGGAAATTTCGAAACGTTTCCATGAATCACCGAAAATATACCAGCCATTCGGTGAGCGTTCGTTACTTTCGAACGCCTTCGTGTCCTGTTGCGTCGATAGTACATCTCACAGCAGGTAGCATCACTATGTTTCCCGCGACGAAGTCTATAGTACGTAGGCCCATGCGGCTACGATCAAGAGAGACAATGTATGCAAGCGTGCGCCCACAGATTGTTTACGGAAGTACGATGCGAGGGAATATCTATCGTAGCCAAAACTCTCGATGGTCGTGTGTAGAGCAGTGTTCTTCGCAAAAATGATGTCACAGCTCCATGGGCGCGTTCAGTACGACGTGAACGTCCTGCTGCGGCAACGCCATTGAATTCTCAAAGCATCGCTCGATATTGTAGTCTACCACGCGCCGCATGTGTACCAACAGTGCTCCCCAGCGAACGAGCAACGGACATACATCAGGGACTGGTGCATACACCCTTCCGTACCTGAACACAAACATGCCCCACAAGACAACAAGAAAAATGCAGCTGGAAAAAAGCAAGCACGAACAGCAGACAAACGCCTTTTGGTGCGCTCCTCATCCCACCTCATTCATGTGTAGATCTATGTACCACTAGGGGGAACGATTGCGCCCCAGCCCCCAAATGGGGCGGGCGGCCAGACTCCCGTTGCAAGACAGGGAAACATCTCTAGAAGCCGAATAATATGTACCGTCATCACGCATGGAACAAATGTCGGCGTTGTCGTGGCGCACGCGTGATTCACATCGGACAGACCTTTTGTACATGTAATCATGGGTGACGGGAGGGTTGCCTGGTACATGAGCTGCATGGCATTTGATCAAAAGTTCAAAGTTGTGGCGATTCTATCCATTGCAGTTTCTGCGAGGTGACATGTTTTCTCTGCGGTGAGGTTTTCGTCATATCTGCCACGCGCAGCAGCCAGCACGAGTTCGCCACAACACCAAAACCACACGTACGTGCACCACCGATACGTGTACCCAGGGTAGAGCACGAAAAGCTTCAGTACACGGGGTTGTCAAAGCACCAAACCTCGTCAGACATGTGGCCAAACGCTTGGCATTTTACTCCGCCGCAACACATACATACATGCTGTCGCAACGTTTATTGACCTGATAAAACAAAATTGGTGCACTCTAAAATGAAGTGCAATGCCACGCGACGACGAAATCCTGTGAGTATTTGTAGACAACACGATAAGCACTATTCTGCGCCCATTGCAGAAAAAGGTCTTGTTATCGTTTCTCACGTTTCCTCTGATTATCTCGACCGGTGCTTGCTCACCCAACCAAGTGAGCTTGGGTTCACGAAGTCGGAATGCCGCCGAACTGCGGTAAAAGTGCTACAATGTACATGTATGCATACATATGCGGATGACAGTTGTAGAAGTGCTGAAACCATTGTTGCAGATACCAAAGTATGACTAAGATACGATCCGAGCGGAAGAAATATCTTACTGATGGTTGATAAGCAAGACACCCGACTACGGATGGATGCGTCCCTCTTGGCGCTACCTGTGGAGCTTGGGAATCCGAGATCCCCTCGGGCTTGGTCCCCCTCGCCCCTTCGGCGGCACTCTCTTGTGTCTCTCTCTTCGGAAACCCTCTCCTCTCTAATCTAAATCTCAACGAAGAGAACTGCCAGCCCTTAGTCTATTTAGTACAAGTAGTGGGTAAAGACTACTGCCACCTGGGCCTCCCCACAACGAGGGAAGCCTGCGTCCTCACATACCAGTACAATTGTATATATATCTGGATCGATGTTCTCAAAGGGCATGGTTGAAGAATGTATATGTATGTATCCGTGGTATATAGACTACAGTACTGGGCCATTTCATAGTCCAGGCTGAATGGTGCAGGTGCCCGGTACAGTACAGGTATTATCTCTGGACACACCCCTGCACTATAGAGGGTCCAGTGCTGTACTGCTGCACCTCAGAAATAAGAAATACCATGGTATGTAGACTTTACGACACACGTGCACATTCTCTCTTATTCCAACTATGGTGGTGACAACCGACTTTGACTCATATCCGTACTTTCTCTTTCATATCGATTCTCTTATCCGTAATACATATGTAGCCGGCACTGATGTTTGTGTATCCGCGTGTGTGGGACAATTTTACATGGGGTTGCAGAGCAACATTTCGTGTATAGAGTGGACTGAACCTGGAGAGCTTCGTCTACTGAGAGCAGCGATTAGCTGAAAAAGTTTCCGAAGCCATGATTGCTGCCTGGTACGCAGCTTTTGGCACTCCGGCATCGTGTGTGCTGTCATGTACAGGTGAACAAGATCGGATCAAGACCAGCGAGAGCAAGCGACACGACTTACGCGGCTTCCGTGCCTGGTGAGCGTGACGAGCAGCACAAGCTCGGCCTCCGCAACCATCCTGGCCCATGGGCCGACGGCAAGGCACCCTATCGCCAGGCGAAGGCCAGCCGCAGTCCGCATGGCGCACACACCACTTCGATCAGACTGCCTAGCCAGTATCGATTGCTTGTACGCAGTCCACGGTGCAAGGTGGGTGGTGTCCGCTGGCAAGTTGGCAAGTGATTTCCGCTGCAATGTTAAGATGCGGTGCAACCATTTTACAAAGCGACAAAGCGGCCCACCTAGATGCGGGCAGACCAACTTGGGCAGACCAACCCAAAACCCAAAACCCAAACTCTGGTTTCGTTGTGTCATATTAAGAAAAAAAAAAAAAAAAAACCCAAACATGCCAGGGGGTACGCGCATGGGATTGTGTGGGCGTCGCCGAGCTATTGCTATACACACTCACACAGGACGGCACCCGAGAGATTATACGGAAGTACGAGGAGAGCAGCGAGGAGTCGCCAATGTCGTGGTGCCTCCTGATAACTCTGCTGCTCGGCGCGCCCTTCTTATCGCCTTGCGGAGGATCGCTCCATCGTTTCCATAGCGGCGCAACCCCGACCGGTTCCGCCACAGGTGCTACGGCTGGGTTGCTTGGCTCCTCCGATAGGAGTGTGGAGGGTGGAGCAGAGGCTCTCCGGAGGTTTGCTTCTACACGGGCTATGAAAACAGGAACAACCATCGCTGGCGTGGTTTTCGAGGTTAGTCACGTGGTTTTCTTACGGGAATGCCAACTACTTTAGTGGCAGCGGCGTCATGTCCAATGTGGACTCTTTTCGCCGTGCTCTCAGCGCCTGCTTTGGCAGCAACGGTAGCCTGCCCGCCGGATACACTTGTAGAGACTTGTCTTGCTGGTTTCTGGGGAAGCATGTGTTACCGCCACAGCGGGACCAAAGCGCTGAGATTGCTACATAGTTGACGTGTTATGCATACGGTTGTACCACTATTACGAGCAGCACATCAATATATTGCACCTTGAACGCACGAAGCGACTGCGAGAAAGAGTTATGCATACTCCAATACAGTAGTAGTCTGGCATGAGCGTGTGTTGTCGCGATGTAGCCGCAAGAAGAGGAAATTATAAATATGTCGCTATGGTGTCTCTGAAGAGTTAACGTCGCTTTCGTTCACGCGTCTTGAAGGTTGAGAGAACACAAACCAGCTTGTGCCCGACAGGTTGGCGATAGTCCGCTTTGCTTTGTCAAAGGAATGACCGGTTGGTGCCGGCTGGTCCACCGACGACGCATGTGTTCCGACTTGCGGAAGATGCGCAGGGATGAACGGATGCCATTTGGACTCCGTGACTGACAGCATCTCGTTTGGCGTCGGGAAGTCACCCGTTTGCGAAACCAAAAACGCGCTCCCCCGTGCCTCCCCCCCCCTCGGTGTTTGCCAGCGGGGGTTGGGTTTTCGTCGCTTGGCAACGACGTTGTAAAACAAGCCCCCCCTCTGTGTTTGCCATCGGGGTTGGGTTTTCGTCGCTGTCAACGACGTCGTGAAAAAAGCCGATCACTTCGTGTTGCCGCTTATTTTTTTGCCTCTAGTTTTCTTCTTTGCGGTATCCATATTGGTGGTCGAGTAGTAGAATATGTTGTGCGGGCTAGAGAATCCTCACTCCGCGCAAAGGGGGTGATCGAACCACGTTGTGTTAAACTGATCAAGCACCCTCGAGGCAGTTACACAGTGCTTACAACTGTCTCTGGACGTGAAAGCACCAGAAAATAAATCAAGTTATACGCAGCTGTCACCTGTGCGCAAGGAAGTATGCACAAGATGCTGAACACCTTTGTAGCAGGATGCAGCGCACCCTTCATGCGACTGGGCGAATACCTCACGGCGCTTCGCGCTTGGTGATGTGAGAGCCTGGTCCGGCGAGAACCCGGCGTGCTCCGTCCTGGCTTGGTCGGGATGCGAGGTCAATGGTCTAACGACTACGGCATGCACGACTATGAGTACCCCCCCCCCCGCACCCCGCCCCGCCCACTTGTCTGGCACCCTGGAGTACGCGGGTGTAGACACGCCGCATGCGAAGAGACTGCAGCGTACGTTTCGACCATCAGCGCATGACGCCGGGGAATGCTTATCGGCTCCCACCTTACGGAAGGCATCCAACCTACTATTTTCTTTCGGCAACTCAGGGAGGTGTGGTGTTAGGAGCGGATACTCGAGCCACGGGCGGGAAAACGGTGTGCGACCGCAACTGCGACAAGATTCACATCCTCGCTTCCAACATTGCCTGCTGCGGGGCTGGGACCAGCGCGGACGCGGTCAGGATAACAGAGGTATTTCGATAAGTCGGTGGTTGCTGCTGCTGCTGCTGCCCTTGCTGTTGTTGTGCTGTCGTTCGATGCTGCTGCCACAGCTGGTGCTACTAAATACCGAGTCGGCTCCCCCGGTACAGCATGGCCGGCGAAGTCCTGTTGTTGTTGTTTCCTCCGCGGGCTGCACGCCCAAGAGAAAACGCACATTGATAGCTGCTCGCTACTCGGTGGTACACCCCGTCATTGAAAGGCTTTTCTTATGCTGGGCCGCATCATTCATCTCGCAGGGGGCACGCCTCGCGCTGTTGCGGATGGCCCGAGAGATGCAAGCCTGCCTGCCCTCCAGCAGGTCGCCTCTCCTCCAATGCCAATCTCGAGCGGACGAGGAGAGGGCCTTGGCTAGCTGCGACAGCGGGCTGGATGAGGTGCAGCGCAAGCATCTCCGGGTCGGCGCGGCGGCGTTGTTGCTGAAACGGCACCTGTTCCGGTACCAGGGGACCGTTTCCGCAGCTCTCGTTTTAGGAGGAGTGGACGTTATCGGCGAGCATATCTACCAGGCACGTATATATTTTTCTTTTTCTGCGTGGGGTCTCAGTGTCGAGTTGATATTCGGTTGTGTCTGCCCCTGGAAGCATTTTTCATTGACGTAAACTCTGTACATTAGCATCAGGGTTGTTATGCGGATATTTTTTCGATCGAATGAGTCTGTTGTGCATATTCATTTTCATGGAGATGTTGAACAGTACAGCTGTCGAAATTGCGTTCTTCCCGACCAGGAACCTCTGTTGTTTAGATGGAACCAGCACGGAAATCGCTTGCCTCACGACGGCTGGGCGCCGGCGCATTCCAAGCTGAAATTCGATACTCCAACCGAAAATATATCTTCGCCGCAAGTTTGTTGTCAGGGAGGCCTTCGTAGTTTCGCCATCGCGAAAAACGTGTACGCGGAAGAATATTCCTATTATAGCTGGCGGTCGCCCTTCCTTGTGTCTCACCGGCACATGTTCCCGTTTTCGTCAACTTGGTGTTGGTCGGCCTTTCTGCGTGGTGGCCATCACAGATCCACGAGGGAGGAAGCCTCGCCGAGGTGGAATTTACGGCCATGGGTAGCGGGAGCCTGGCAGCGTTGAGCGTTCTGGAGGTGATCTGTTATTGCTGACGGCGCAGTTGTTGCTATTGTTGTTGTTGCTATTGCTGCCGCACCCGCTGTTGGGGGGAACCATGCCCAATCCTTTTCTCGGGACATCTATGCAGTACCACGTTTTTCTGAAATTGTTCAACTGATGACAAGACAAACGTAGACACGCGCCGTCGAGGTTGCAAACGAAACAACCTCTCCGTATCAAAGCATGCAGAGAATGAGAGCCAGCTCAACGAACTGGTGGCGCTGTTGACGGCACGTCAAGTTCTGCTCTACCGTAGGCGGGAAGACTTGTTGAGTGCTGGAACACCGGCAGACAAGGATGATGCAGTTTTCAGCTTAGGCATCCGTATTGGGAAAATGGCATACGTGGTATTGTGCTGAAGTGCACTGCTCACGCAGCACCGTACGCGGCACGCTCAAGGTGCCTAGAAGTATACACCTCTTGTTTGGAAGGTACATGGCTACCGAGGTACGACCACATTTCTACATGCGCTGGTCTGACAAGTCGTGGTCAACACCTTAGAAGTCAAATATGCCGGATGAAGTCTTGCGCGAGCAGACGACGACTGATAGGTACAGTAGTCCTTTACACATGTGATCCACGGGTTCGCAGTCTGGAGGAGGAAAGCGGACTGAGGTGTACCTTCAGACTGCGCTCTAGGACGAGACCACCCATTCAGCACGATAAGGGAGCAATTTCGGAGTATCGACATGGGGAGCTAATATGTTGTTTTTATTCTCCGTTCCTCTTTTTAGCGGGGTTACCGAGAAAACCTGACAGAACAAGAAGCCAAGGAGCTCGTACTAGAAGGCATCGCGGCGGGAATAGACAACGACTTGGGCAGCGGAAGCAACATCGACTTGTGCGTCATCACGGCGGAGAGAGGCCTGGAGCACCACAGGGGGGCTTGGACAGATCCAGGCCTTGATGACGATGACATTGCTGCTCGAGAGCTTCCCGAAGGTCGGTCCAAAATAGCACATGCTCGGAAATGAGGAGCGCAAAGATAAACATGGAACGGAAAACCATGTGGTAGATGCGGAAGTCTATCCTAGAACCAGGTTGTATCCCCCAAGAGCAAGAACTGGTGCGATTGTGACTCAGCGTTCCAAATTATTGTGGGTTGTGAGCGGCGGTCGTGTTTACTCTTCCGGCCGTATTACCTTAAAACATCGTGTGTTCTTGGGGGCACGGCCGAGCATGTAGTCCCGCGAGTGGCAAGACGATGACCGGCATCGCGATTCACCAGAAGATGACGGGAGCGGGTAATATCGACAGCCTGTCTCTCCACGTTCATCACGGCTAGGTCCGCGTTTCTTGTCCTTGGTAAACGTGACCGGCTTTCCTGCCTGTGCAAGGGTTGATAACGATACTAGACCTGCCCCCCGCCACCGGACGCCATTGTAACACATGCAACGTCCAGGTTCACGTGGTAGCGAAAATGACAACAAAATGGGGCAAGTCCAGCACACCGACGCTCGCCCAATACCAAGAGGTGACAGAGAAGGAGTAGCCAAGAGGGCCCAATCTCCGCACCCAGCAGCGCCAGCAACCGCAAGTGTTAGTAGGTCGAGAGTCCCAAGCATAGCTCGTGCCTTGCATAGGTCACTGGTGCTGTTGAGGTCATCTGATGCTCTTGTTTTATGCAAGTAACCTCACCCAAGCTGGGGCAGGTGAGGATGAGGCGGTACTTGTCAGGACCAACTTATGGTCCCCTTGCGTTACGCTCTGTTGGCCTTTGAGTCCAAGACGAACATACCAACAACGCCAGGTAGCTTGGTGAAAGAGATGCTTTGGCTACTGTGTCAATTTTCCTGGGCTCGAAGTGTTTGATTCAACATGAAATTTCAAATTTCGGTGTGGGTGAAGCAGAGCTCCACAATCAGGTGCGTGTCTCCTGCCTTTCGGCATGCCCAGGATGTGCCACGAAAGAAACAGAATCGACCTTTCAAACTCTTCCAACCCGTCTCAGGAATCGAGAGCTCGCAACGAAATCAGCGTGATTCGTCAAGTGACAGCGAAAGTGACGGTTTCGACGTCGTGGTCGGCGGGGAGGGTGGATCGGGAGCATGGGTGGGAAACGTGCGTCGAAGAAACAAGGGGAAAAGCGTCATGAAGGTGGACCACGACGATGATGGGGCTCTACGTAGGTATCGTTGCAGCGCCATCGACGACAAGATCGAACTGCTGTGATGGTCCAAGGGTTTCCCTTGCGCTCGAGCGATTCAAAAGTTCTCTCGTCATCAAAATTTAGAGGGAACCTGGTGTGTGAAGATCATCATCCGGGAGGGCAAAGAAGACGGCGGGCCTTCTACGAAGCCATCGGTAGCCATCGGCATCTCTGTTCATGGTAGGATCGAAGTGAAATAGTTGCGTTCGTTCCGCGTCCATCGAGGAGGTTATGTTGGCGGGCATCCCGCTGAAATGGTAAAACGGTTTTCAACAAGGGCGGTACAAGTCATCATCACGCAGCAAGAAGCTACCGTTTACTACCGGTCGGGTCGTCATCATCTCCCGGCTGTGGCCGGATGACCTTCCTCCTCAAGCGTCGGGCGCGCCGGTGAGCGGCAGTCCCGGGGCAGAGCCTCACGAAATTTCCCATTCGGGCAGGCAACTCCCCGACTTGGCGGGGCCTTCTGCCGCGGAGGATTTGATCGAGGTCGCTCTCCAGGTCTGCTTCCCCCTGTTGCACACAGACACAGCACACGAAGAGCAAGGGTAGGGGCGATGGACAGTAGTCGATGTTTTGAGTCGAGCGTTTGGGTGTCGACACCGTTTGGGTGTCGACACAGGTCACGCCTCCTCTTTCCTTTTTCCCGCGAAACATGGACATGGAAAAAATCATCGGTTTTGGTTCAAGACGCATCCAACTCGGTTTTCGTCACGAAAAATACAGATTGGAGACCGCTGCTACCCGGATGGCGGGGAGACCAACTTTGCTAGGCTCGCCCAATGCTATATGCCGTTGGAGACGTTCTTGGAAGCGATGAAAACCTCCTCGCGGTCGGTTTTCGCCGTGGTCATGTGCGCCTGGTTTGGTCATCCCGTGTGTTATCGTTTTCGTCCTACCCATACCGGGCGCCAGTCTACACCGTTCGGTATAGGTTTGTCACACCAGCCGGGGATCACATATATAAAATCTTGTCAAACGATTAGGTGTGTGTCCGCCTTTCCCCCTGCGTTGCGTTTTACACGCCAGAAGGGTTGGGTGATCGCCCCATGGCATTTCTTCGTGCCTTCCAGTGCTGGTATTGGTTGCGTGATGTGGTTCCCTCAGACGCACGTGCACACCTACCGGCGTTTGTTTCTATACTCGATTCAGCAATATTCAGGGATAATATCCACCGACTTTGGGCGAAAACTAAAAGAATACCAGATCCTTCCACCGCCAAAGTGACTATAAAGGCTACAGCTGTAGGGTATGTGGTGACCCGATCCTTCAGGTCGCGAAACGGAAGTTGCACCATGCTTCATCGTGGGATATCTCGTGGTACTAAGCAACTTGCCAACGAAGGTTTCCTTTCAGAATCAACGCACCCGATGGTCATGCCAAAATGCAGAAATCGCGCATTTCCTCGTGGTCCCGGTTAATTCAGGCTCGTCGTACGACCTTGCCACCCACGCAAACTCAAGCTCAACCAGCGGTACGCTCGTACCCCTGTTGTTGCTGTTGAATAGTTTGGATTCACAATCAACGCTACAGGTCAACGATCCCAGAAGTGGAACCTCACCGACGCCGCTTTCACTAAGAAGTCAAACAAATCTTGAAAATGGTTAAGACTGTCTTGATTCATTCTGAGGAACGTTCTTACCCTGGTACGCCGTGGGCGCTGATGCTCCCTACTCGCCGACGCCTTCGCGGAAGGGGATGGGTAAACGTTGTCCCCTGCCCGTGCATCCCCTTGCACCTCCGTCGTGTCGAAAGCTTGCTGATGATGGTGAGGGTAGTGTCGCTGCTTAAATGCCCGCGTCTTCGAGTGTTCGGTTTCCTTCAGGCGCCTACCCAGGATGTCCACCAGCTTCTGCCTGATTTTTTTGAGACGAAATCATCGTTCAAGACGCGGATAAACGGCTGTGAATGTAGAAGCCTGATAACTACCATGAAGATGCAGATAGAACAGGACCCTGCAAGAGTGCTATCTCAGTATGCCCTCCTCGTGTGTTCGTCCAAATCTCCAGTTTGCGCTGCACATGTTTACCTGTCGAAGGGAAGGGGGTCGATGAGGTGGACCGTCTCGAAGATCAGTGCCTCCTTGACCTGAAAACAAAGAAGTCACAATGACGAGCAACGTTACCTAGGGTAGCTATCCGTACTGCTGCGTCGTGCATAGACTATATGCGGCTCCCGGTATGTCAGCCTGCGTTACCATACCCGCAAACAATATTTTCTCCGAGCTTGTTATGCAGTAAGGTTTCGTGGCGCGAATGGTGTTGAACCCCACCATGCCCTTCGCTTTCAACGGTCGCCGCGTTCCTCGCGGATAAAAAATGCAACCAAGCAGCGCCTTACACAACACCGAGCGTCCTTCGAACGCTTACCGTGGATTTTCGTCGAGAAGGACCTACCATGTACACTACGTGTCCATATTCGACTACAGGATAAGCTGAACACAGCACGATCAACATGATATGTGTACTGCAGTACGTGCTCTCTACTTCAAGGATACCTGGCGATCAACGTGCGTATCGCGCGCCATTGACGGAGACGCGTTGACCTCGATCAGCCAAGGTCTTAGCCTGCAACGGCAACAAAGGGCCGCCGAATTTTGGATCTAAGCACATCAATTTCGTTTGGGCCAATGTGCAAATTGATGGGACTCCAACGAATCAACATCTATCAATACCAAACTGTTAAACACACGTTTCTAGAAAGAGCGTGGGACGTGAAGGGTTATGCGACAGACAAGAGATCTGGACGAACCTGCACAACTCGCAAAAACAATTGTCAGTTTGCACGGTGTTGGGGGGGTCAGATTCGTGGCTCTGTTGCCGTAGCCAGAACTGTAGACTAAGTAATTCCAACACGGTGATGAGCTCAAACAATATTCCTCTCCACAGAACAATACAACCGTGCCTCAAGCATAACTTTGCCACAAGGACGGTATACCCAATCTTACTCAAACCCTACCACAACAGGCGGCGACGAGAGCGAACATTTTCCCACAACATTTCGGAAAAGCAAAGAGGCCTGTAACAAAACGGTGTCTTGCTTCGGTGAATGTCAGCAGCCAGAATGAAGTTGATGGCATATGGCCTGGTTAACCGCACAGGGCACCACACACGGTAGCTGCCAAGGCCATCTCGGTTGCGAAGCCCTGGAAAACATAAACTTTGAACGGACTTCAACATCCACAACCAACTCTTTTCACCTGTCGTCGATGAGAACATCGTACCCGAAAAGCTCGAAACTGGTCACCGATTCGCAGAAAACCGGCCGTTTCGAAAGGGAACAAGAATTGCGAGGGGTAATCGGTAGAGGGTTGATAGCAAGAGCCGATGGGTTGCAGCATGGGAAACGATGCGGTTGAAAGGCGTAAACAAAGCGAAAACATGAGCGCCATGAGATGTATCGTCCTCGTATCATGTGGGAGATCATGTCAACCTTAGACAATACGTGCCCTCCGACTTGCAAGCAGGCTTCCAATACCGTAGGTGAAATATGCTGTCTGTGTTGCCTTCACATCCGGACAACCTTACATCGTACAGCGAAAACCCTACGACTGTAAGACTATGACCTCGAGATAGCGTGTGGAACGGACACCACACACACGACAGCCTTATTGTAGGCTTGCTCTGAGTTTTACCTCCTCGTACTATACCTGGCGGTTCAGGAAGATGGGCAGAAAATATCTGAGATAATGCTACTTCGAAACAGGGTGGGGTGGTGATGTCGAAACCTCAAGAACCAACTCGAGAGCCAGCTTGCCTGTTTGGTTGGTTCGGTATGGAGCTTTCCACACAGACCAGGCTTTTAACTACCACGGAACAGATCTCGGCCCACAGCGCGCCGACGTCTACTCCCGAGGCGGCCAGCCTTCTCCAGAGGTAAGAAAGAGTCGTCTTCGTGCCACCGGCTTCCGAGGTCTTGGCCTGGTTGAGAGGGCTGTCTCGCGCAGCTCCTGCCTCGTTCAGGCGTTGGATGCTGGGCGCGATAGTGCGTGGGGACGTACAACAAAGAGAGGGGGGGTTGGATCCGCGAGGTTAAGGCTACGCTTCTCTCTGCGAAAGGTTTTGAATTATGTGTGTTCTTTCTATGTACGTATAACATGCTGCAGGGAGCTCTGGCTCTGCGTTGTAGCGCGCACCGAGATAGCGCTAAGAGACGAGATGACTTGCCTTTGACCTTCCATGCTCGAGAAGAAGCATGCTAATCACCTTTGCACCATCAGTTCACAGTTGCGACTCGTTTTGCGTGCAATGTTGCGCGTTGGGCGACAACCAAGGATGGTACCTATCCTACGCACTGCAGTGTTGTACCTGGGATACATTTCGGTCCCTGTCCCGCAGGCAGAACACGTCCAGCTTCCGGGAGAGGTAAATTTCAGATGTATATCGTTGTTGACAGGACATAAATTCGAGTATCGACCGTTGCTTCTGAGGAGGGCGTCACGACGAACGGATTCGGAAAGCCAGCGAAGTAGCCGTCAACCAGTCACCTGCTGTTGGTGAGATGTATGAAGCGGTTGTCGATGGCACCCTTCTCGTACCGGTGGGTGCTTAACCGAGCAAAACCCTCCTTATAGATGAAAGCCTCCAATCTGCGCGCTCGAATGAGTATGTGACGGTGTGAATAAGGGCACACACAGTTCTGCCGCACAGCAAAAGTATTGCTTCCTCCGCACTACGAAACTAGGCCTTCATGCACACAACCAAAATCGACCGGGAAATACACTTCACAGACCAAAAGATGGTCCCTCGAAAGGGTACGCAACAAACTCAGAACGTTTTTTGCAGCCTGCAGAAGTTGTATTGGTGCTCTGTCTCCAGCAACGCTAAGGACTTCGACCGATATGCCTTTCACGGGAAAACGTCGATAGACGCATGCTCCATGAATACGCCTGTCTCCATGCTTGAACCTCTCACTTGTTGAATGAGGTGACAAGAACGTAGAGTCTGAGGTCAAACTTGTAGCCGTCCAGCAGCAAAGGGTTCCCGATGTACCTTTGCAACACCACCTGCAGCAGGGTGTTGCAGTGAAGCCGAACGATATGGCTTTCGACAAAATCCGGTTGCGAACTCAATGTGCTCGGAGCGACACTGATCCCCATGCGCAGGCTACCGCCACATACGCTAATGATTGCACAGGCAGCACGTTGTTGAGCGATGCTTACGTACGTGGGAGGTTGCCGCGAAACAATATTGGCTTGTCAAAGAAACCCAGTAGAAAATCATCAGGCAACAGTGGCAACGACAAAAGAGAACAAACCACAACAACTACCAGTCACTGACAACAACAGCGCATTCGCCTAACCTTGTCCGCGTAGCAGATGTCCTTGATGTCATCGATGAGCCGTATCCCTCTCCCTCGTGACATCCCAACCGGCTTCATGATCCACAGGTTTTCCCGTGTGCCTGGTGGGAGGTGATGTGTTTTACTGCGGTACTCATCACACGGTGGTTTCTGTCATCCAAAGTACCACGGCAAGTGTTTCTCCCCAAGGAGATTCCGAGCACGTTCGGACGCACACGTCATGGTCCCGACGAAACAAAGTTGTGTCCTAAGTGCGGGCCAGGTCTAAGTGGGCTTGACAAAGGGGCTTTATGCCCAAGATCGCAGAAATCAAAGCAGATCTACAGTATGCAAACCCCGGTGCTTTGAGGAAAAGTGAACATACCTTGGCATTCGCGTGAAGCATCCAATAGTTTGATGTACGAGGATCATGCTTTGCAGCGAGCGACTTTCACGCAGAGGTCATTCTACATCTGTTGCATCTGGTCGAAGGGTGGTTTAGCCCCACCTGGACCATTCCCAACACATATTTCTTCTTGATCTCTCTATCTCAACTGGTCTCCGGAACCACCACCAGTCTCTCATGCATAGTTCCCGCGGTACAATTCGTTGACGCATCATCTATAGTCCCATACAACGCGAGTTTCAAGCTCCGCGCCTTTTTAAGACTTTGGATACTATACCGAAAAACAACCGTGGAAGACGATAAATTCGTGCTGACGCAAACTCTACTTCGTGATTGAGGAGGGAAAGGAAGGGCTGAGTCCTTTCCGCGATAACAATCACGGCAAGCACCACGAAAGGAAGATGGACCAAAGCAAAGCAAGCTGCAGTAGTGTTGTCTGCACCCAGTGACCCCGGCTGGCTAGTAGAACGACGCACAGACGGGTTGAGATGTCGAGGGCCAGAACAAATGGGAGTGACACACGAACATGTCGTCGTGTCCGTTCTCTGCACTGTGGCAGTTCAACTTCGACGATATCTCCGAGACTCCGTGATTGGTGCAAAAATGTCATGCCATTCCTAGCTATGCTTCGTTGATCATTGTATGGTATCGGGAAATGAACTACCAGTAGTTTCGTGCTTATCTTTGCTTCATCTCATGTATGGTAAGTTGTGAACGAATAGTCATGGTGCTGCCCGAGTCCTCTTGACACTCGGCGAAGAACGACCTGGGATTTTTCAACTCCGGTACAATCGCTGAAGGTGTTGGGTCCACGGCGTTTAATCTCGCTTCTACTTACCGTTTTTTCAAGAGGAAGAGAGTAAAGAAGTACGTCAAGTGGACCTACAGTAAGCTTATCCTTGAGGTCTACCAACATCTTTGCTGAACATGTGTACACAAGTGTCGATGTTGGCTGGAGCTGTACATAGCTCCCGCCTCATCGTGTCCCCTGCTACCAAGCAAAACCTCCTGGGTGACCGGTAGTCAAAGGTGAAACTCCCACCGCTGCCATGACTCGGGATCGGAACGATCCCTGCGAGTACAATCAGTCGCACAACCACCACCCCTCGTTGCCCGCAAGGAGCGTTTTCACTACGAAAGAAGCTTACCAACTCTTATTCTGGAATCGCCTGTCCCGTAAGATTTCGTCCATGTTTCTTCCTCTTCGCTGGAATCTACGCCATCGATTCCTCCACCCCCCCGTCTTGTTGACGCTTTCCGCGGCTCTTGTCGTGAACGCCCTGGGAGGGTGTAGTGCAAAAGTAAAGTCGGAACTTCGGAAGAACAATACATGGTGTGGTGCGACTGGATTGCATTGCTTGATTCGAGCACTGGCCAGCCCATGCCGACTACGCGCGCGTTGCCCCGTTTATCTGCGCAGACCGTCGCGCTTTTGTTGGCAAGCGTTCGACGGACGCGGTTTGAAGAGGTTGTCAGCCGCCACTCACATCTTTGAAGCGACGGCAGTTTGGATTGAGGGTTCTTATCTCACGCAATACCTGACGAAGACGTAAAGGCTGAGACGAAGAGCGTAAACTCGTGAGGCAGGACGAACGTCTGAGGCATGATGTGGAACTCCTTGGCAAGGCGTCCGCCGGGGGCCATGAACCTGAAAAATTCCGTGGAGGAAAGCAACACCGTCAAATATGGATATCATCCAGGTGCGAGCTTGTGACCGTTCAAACAAATCCGCAGTGCTAGCCGCTCCCCGAACACAAGGCGAGGGTTTTTCGAGTGCAAGTAGATGATCCTGCACAAATGGCGACCACGTGAACAGCACCCCGTATTTACAGCCAACCGACAGAGGGGCCGTCCTTTTTACCTTTCGCCGGCTTTTGACCATACAGGGCAACGTGTCGCGCTTGACCGTGATAACATCAGTGACTCTTAGTCCAATCGGGAGAATCATTTGGGGCATGTTATAGGCACGACGAACAAAATCGACAGCGTCCAAGCTATAGATTCAACATGTTTTCCGTTTTACATTGCGCTGCCTCATCGAGTAGTCTTCGCCGTGGGGGCGGTGTCACTGCTGTCGCCTAATCGGTTGGTGTATTTACCTGGACACGTGCTTGTTTAGGAGGTCTTTTCTTGTCAGCTCCCGCGAGTTGGGAAAATGGTTCACCTTTGCGATACCACCACCGAACAGCGGCGAAACAGCAGGAGAGGAATAAGACCGAGCCAACCGAAACCACACCAAAACCAAAACCAAAACCAAAGCAGGATGAAATCGGGTGCGTAGTGTCGGCTGGTCGCCCGGAACACTCTGCAACACCAAACAGAGGTGAAAGAACCAGAAGGTTACGCGACAACGGATAAGGCAAAAACGTCGTCGAGCCCATGGAGGCTACGTCTGTACAGAGGCACCTAGGTCGCATACGCCCGCTCCAGTGTGTCGTCGTGAAAAGCAGCCACACGTCGGGGAAAGAAAGGGAAAGTATGAGAGAGACGTTCTTACTCTTGTTCAGCGACGGTCTGGGGTATTTTCCATCTGTTGTGTGCCCTCATACTGCGAACCGACAGAACAGTGATTACCTTTTGCCACGTCAATAGGCTGCTGTACTGAATGTGGGGCTTTGACCATGTCCAGAGGAGATTCCATGTCGTTTTCAGACCCAACCCCGTCGGCAATTCTTCCCATTGCTGGCACCTGAGGGTAGCACATTCACGCGTGTGTGCATGTTGTCTCGTGACAGAGACTCGCACAATCTAAACTCTAGTGTTGGTCCCTTTCGCCATTCAAATATGTTGAAGTGTATGTATCATATACATTGCGCGTATTCGTTGTGAATTAAGCACAGCATTATCAAAACTGGCAAGGGCCGAGGACGGAATCGGATATCACGATTCGCAGTAATCGTTGAATTTTCTTCCCTGTACTAAATAGGCTGAGACGGTGATCATCCTCGTCGTCTCGACGCTATCATTTCTGATGGCGCCACTGCTATGGTTCACACTTCATACTGGACATCTAGAGTCCCCGAGATCTCAGAATATTCTGGGCAATCTTGAAGACAAGCTCTACAACTAGTCGCTCGCCTACCTGTTGTTCAGGACGTCCGTGACGATGTTGTACACCTCCGGCCTGGCCTTCGAATTGACTCGGTAGTGAAGCGCCGACGAGTCACCACTTACCAGCAAGCATTTTGACAGTGAGGCGAGGAATTGATTTGATTAATATCAAAATGACTATTTGAAGAACATAGTGGACACATTTTTCTCTACCATGGGCTGCTTTCAGACTTAACGCGTCACATGAAGGTCATCCTCATACGACGGAGTCGGTCGAACCTGTAGACAAGGGAGTTGGAGTCATCTGATGTGCCGTTTCCTGACCATCCGTCTCCATAGGAAAATACCGCTGCGTAGTCCTGTGGAGGTTAGAGAACACCTTGGTCATTTCCATGACAAGAGGTCGCCGACAGGCGACTGTGTGCAGACAACAAAGTACTTGGTTGTCAACAAGGTGGGTGAAACATCCTGTACAAAGCATGCAGGGTACGGTGCGATTGTAGACTTCTCGCAAACAAACCGGAAGAATTTATGACTCACTTCCATCCATCGTAGGCAGCAGCGAATCTCACCTTGATGACCCGCACGTGTATGGCGTAGAGCTTCCACTGCCAGTGGAAGCATGCTTCCTCCTCCGCTCCCGTAAGTCCTAGCCCCTTTATCCCTCTTCGATTAGCCGCCGACCCACCGGCACCCGCCCTTCCCCTGGACAAGATCTTAGACGTCAGTGGTAGGCTACGGCAGTCCGCTTGCCTGCCAAGGGAATGCAGCGATTTCGGCAAAGGAAGCATGGCCTTGGTCTGTGGGGATCACCTGTGCTGAAAGTTCCGCGTCACACAGGTGCAGTTAGGTTGGTGTTCATGCCCGGGATGCCGGGATGGGTCAATTTCTCGGTTAACGGAGTGCGGGTTGACGCGACGGTTGGAGAAAGCGACAGCAGCGAGCTTGCGGAGTATTCGACTATAACAGAGCAACCTGTGCGAGTGCTGCCAACATAGGTCAGATCGAGGGAGGCATTTATCCTTCAAAATCCGGAAGTAGTGTCAGTAGTTTGAGATCAAAGACTGGTACCAAGTAATCAAATGCAAGCATCAGATTACAAGAAGCACACAAGCACTGCTTGCAGCAAGAGATGGTGAACAGAGTACCTGGGAGTATGGTCGGCAAGGAAAGAGTGGACTTGTGCGCCAGGATGAGGTACTGTCAGATGTGTTAAAACAGTAAAGTTGTCATACCTTGTGAGTGCCCGTCCATTGTGGTGCGCCGACAAGATGGCCGCAAAACGTGGAAAGCAATCCGTGTACGTTGCCAACGTATTGCTGCTGGGTACTTTCTCCACCGGTTCGAAGTGACCGGCAACATCACCGCCCGCTGCACCACCGGGGGTTTCGGGAACTTCAGCTTGAAGACACGTCGCTTTCGAACCATCATCACCGGTGCCCATCACCGGCGGTGTTGTCAACGATCCACTTCTTCGTGGACGACGCCCTTGAGGAACAGCCGTAAACGCATCGGGCGGCTCAACCGTAAATCTCGCGGATGTGTTGTCTACGATGGCGTCGCCAGCGCTGTACGATTGTTTCGACACATCGCGACACTCCTGCGATTTCGAGTTGATGGGCGCTTTCCAATTGTCGCCGGTACCCTCCTTGCGACCGGCGGCTGCCTGGTTGCGACCTTCGGGTTGGTACATTCTCGGTGCCGGCGGTTCTGGTAGTAAGGGCTCGACACCAACAACTGCACAACCATTCCCTGTCCCGCCATCGGAAGGACTGCAGAGATCCATCGAAAGCAATGGCACCGATAATCGAGGGGAAGCCGACGTGGGTGCAGAGGGGGACAGTCCAGTCGGCCTTCTCGGTCCGGCGAGATCAACATCAGAAACGGAAACAATGCCGTTTGCCGAAGCAATCAACCCGGGGTTTCGTCCTTGCTTTGTTTCATCAGCATCGCAGTTGGGCAGCTGTGGCGTTACCGTGCCAAGAGCCCCGCAGCTTGTGCTTCTTATAGCAGATCTATGCTCCGCCTGACGGGTTTCGGCAAGAGGTTGGACGTGTAGAGGACCCTGTAGCTCGAGTGTAGCACCGGAACCTTCGGTGTTGTCAGAATCACAATCGTCGTCTATTGGACCATACCGTTGGCCACCCACTTCCTCCCATTCATCGGGTCCAGGACCCATCGTCCCTGCCTTTTCCGTGTCCATGTCTACCATATTGTCGTCATTCATCACGGGATCGGCGTCTACACTCATACCACTTTCGAGCGAAAACAAGGGTACCGGGATGGCCGCCTCCGCGTTCGGGTGCTTTGGAGGGCTTTTTCCTTCTCCGCGGCGGTTGTTTAACGCTATGGCCATCTTGCTTTGCTGATCGACGACATTCTCACGAAAGAATGGTTTGGGTAATGTTGAGGGCCCAGGATTAGCCAATGAAGGACCATGATAGTCACCGTCTTCAGGCTCAGGGGTAGAGTCGGCCTCGCCGATGCCGTTGCCATGCACAGGTCTTCTTTCCGTGGCGTTATCGGGTACATCACTCGCATCGCCTCTGTTTCGTGTTGCTTTCGCTTCGACAGCATCTACTTCGGGCCCTGCCGCAAGTCGAAGGGGACTCCGACAGCCACCGCAACACTCGAGTGGCACCCCATGTACGCTGCTGCCGGAGGTTTCGTGATCGTCTCCACGGGCTTGGTGTTCCCGTGGCAGCCCCAGCTGTTTGATAGCATCTCGGGCCCGATAACTTTCCAGCCTGCCGACCGCCTGGCGGCTTGTACTCTTGCTGATACCACCGGCGATACCTGTCGGTGTTGTGTGCCCCTCCTCCTCGTCCTCTCTGTCCTCGTCCTCTTCCTCCTCCTCCTCCAAGGCCTCTACTTGGTCAACGGAGAGGTGGTCGTCGTCGCTAGAATCTCCACCACTCACAGATTCGCTCGAACTGCCACTGGTGGTATTATCCATATTGTTCTCGGCCATCGCTACGCTTGTCGCTACGGCACCCAAGTGGGTGCGGCGTTCGTCAAAGCTGATATTGCCATCCTCGACCGGATGGTGTCGATATTCATGACGTTGAACAGGTTTCCGGCCAGAAGTTAAGAGTGCGCTGTCGCCGTCGCCGCCGACGATTTCACTATCACCCCATGGACTCCTCGGAGCTTGCTTTCCTCCTACCACTCCTACACCTCCTGCCTCCATTCCTGTTGCTCGTTTCCGTTCTGTCTGTCCTGCTCCTTGCTCCGGTCGAGTCAAAGGAGGGTGGGTAGCTCTCCCCCCATGCGACGGGGGGCTTCCTAGCGATTCTGCTGGTACAACCGATGTTGTGTCTTCAGTAGCTGCGGCTGTTGCTGCCGCGTGGCTGGCGGCAGCAGCTCTTCGCTGTCGTCGAGCTCTCTGCGTGATGTAAACACAGACGAACAAATCACACTCAGTTCCTCTGCTTACCCTCACAGCAATAATAGGTGGAAGTTTGAGTTTGTTGGGTCGTCGGTAACGCGCCCAGGACAACGTTTTGCGGGGACTCGACGCGGATTTTGACAAATCAGGGTTGCAGATGGCCGAGTTGTCGCATGTTGTCTGTGTAGCGTGCTGGCGTTTGAGACGGGGATGCAATACGGCCGGTATTGCGCGGGACGAACTGGGCGAATTGAAAAAAGTTCAACAACCCTGCTGATGGGCGGGCATCAACTAGAAGCTCTTTGGTCCGTTTTGGGGCAATCATCGCGCCACGAAAGCATCCTGCCAATCTCACTCACGGCACGCTTACAGCTTCGCACTACTCGGAACATTCGGTCGAGGCCCGACGACGCCTCTGTTCTATCGCCGTCTTACGTTACGGGTTTCTACTTTGGCGCCTGGCCGTCACACTCGTTCCCGCAGCGTTCACGAGCAACGGCATTCAAAATGCAAGGACATAATGATACGTCTCGGGCCGCTTGCACCCACCTGTTGTAAGGCTCGCTGCTCCTTCCTCGCCATCAGGCGGCGCAGGGATGCCTTCCTTCGCTCTTGTCTCTCCTTCTCGACCTTCATGGTGACAATTTGGCGGGAGCTTTGTCATTTGATAAGGTGTGTTGGAGGTGTGTCACTTCTGCGTGCATCAGCACATTTTCTGTCCCTGTTCAGCCGAAGAGAAACAGAAAGTATCCAAGGTGGAAACTGTGGAGCATGTATCACACATCGAAATATTCCCGCCTGGATGGGAAACCAGTGCCGAACCGCTCATCTTCTTTTCGCCAGTCTTGTGACCAACAACCACATCCCGAAAGCATAGCAAGCCCGTATTCGCGCTCATTGCGCTGCTAAACAGTTCGGCAGTGTCTCAGTAGCCGAACAAGCACTCACTTGGGCTCTTCTTGCTGCAGGGGTTTCTTCTACCTCAACCGACCGTTGTCGAACAACGGTCCTCCGCCTCCGTCGGCCGCCTCCTACCACGAACACCGTGCCCCAGTTATCTCGCACCGCACGATTCATACAGGACGATGTGGGTTGCTTCTCGCGATTGTTACCGTGGCACACTAGGGACGATTGTGTAGCGGTAGAAGCAGTAGGTCCGTACCACCCTGCGGGCTGATCTTGCCCCATTTCCTTTGCCCCAGGAGCAGCAGCACCAGCAGCGGTAACAATCTTGAGTGCACCATTGACATTGTCGAAACCGGATGAAACCAACCCTTGCTGCGAAAGGGTTTGCGCGACGGCACGGCCAGCAGAAGCAGGGGAACAAGTCTTGGGTGCTGTAGCATGGAAATATTGCCCGTCAAAAGCCATCTCTTGCCCATCTCCGCCGATAGACTGCCGGCCCGGAGAGCCATCAGTGACTTTTCCGCAGCTAGTGCGGTGTCCCTGGGACACCAAGGACGGTTCGACGTCGCCTTCGTCTTTGCCGACCACTGCAGTCGCATTAGCAACAGGGAAAATAATGGATGGTCCTCTCGATGACTTCATCCTTGGGGGTGATCTCAAAGAATGCCGAGCAAGATGGACGTTGTCACCACGTGTTGGACCTACTCTACAACGAACCACCAGGTTGACGTCTGAATGGTTGCTCTTCATACAACCGGCCGGAGAACGGTCCTCGAGTGGCCGAGCGTGCTCTTCAGCAAGGGTCTGACTTATCGACGAGACATCGTGTGATGGCGCCTTTTCAGCTTCCGGCGGACGCGTCGCAGGTGCTCCATTGTTGGATAGACTATCTCGACCAACAAATTCCGTCCCTGAATGCGACAGGGCACGGACAACCGAACAGAATAAAATAGGTGATACTGAAACGCAACGCAGGCTGGGACGTAGTTTGGGACAACCTATGTAGGAAACGTTGCACTGGAGCAGTAGTACGGGGATCCTTTGACGGTACGCTTGAAGGCACAATCCGCCAATAGGTTGGGCCTTGACCCGTTGCTTGTTTCCTCGGCGATCTACATAAAAATAAAAATGGCGGCTTCACCGGACTTGCAAATATCGGCGACGAGACCGGTATCGTGCGTTGCGTACATAGGACCGGAGACGCTCCTGTTCGTGAGTACACTGGGCGGAAGAAACTGGTGATTCAGGCTGCCGCACAGAGGACTTCTTCTGTGTTCAGTGACAGACACAAGGCCAACGAGTAGATAAGCATTGAGAGCACAGACTTTTCGACGGGGTGCAGGAAACCCTAGCGTATAGTGTAATCAGGTCGTCCTCACCGCGAAACTAGTCAACCCATTTTCTTGAAAACACGATGTTGGTAACACTCTTGAAAGCGAAGGTGGTAAACGCCCTTTGATAAATTACGGGGCCCTCTAAAACCGCACCACCAATAAAAGTTCACAAACCACTTGGAAAACTATGGAAAACATAGCTGCTTGGATTCATGACATTGGTCTGCCCGAACTCGTGTCGGTGTGGTCGCCTGACTACATACCACTCGGGAACCAATCTTGAATAATTGAACGGACTATACGTGAAATAAATTGTTGAAACTAGACTACGCGGTTCCGGGTGGACACTACAAGTGTGGCACCTGCTAGTAGTGCCTGCACTCTGGCTTGAGCAGCCCTCTCCAAGAGGATGGTCGTGGTACGTTCGTGTTGCCTTCGAGCGTAGTCGGTGATAGGGTCTCTCCCTGCAAGCAATATGGAACCACAGCAAGTGCCGCACGTCACCGTTCGGCATTCACGACGGAAGGTTGTTGCCGGCTTCAGTTCCACCTGAAGGTTCATTGCGTAACTCACTTGTAACAGCGAGCTACAAAATTCGGTCTCGTCCCGTGGACGTCGCACGAGGCTACCCTAAACTAGAGTCGGAATACTTAAGGTTCCCTCGACATGCGTTGCCGAGACCAGCAAAAACGATGGGAACATGGGAACGGCCCTGCCCAAGGAGGCGCCGACACCATTCCGTACGCAGCATCCGTTTGCCAGGAATTAAAAACACTCTTAGAAAATCACAGTTTGTTCTATGGGGAGCGGGTGATTCGGCGAACCATCTTCTTCTACCTGGCACAGTACTTCCCTAGAGGAGGCCATGATCAGTCCTCTCGGCGTCTGCTTCGTAGCGGGCGCTCGAATAGGTCGCACGGGCTACTGCTGTTGTCTACGGGTGCTACGGGGGGCGTCAGCGGGGGGCGCTTCTCGGATCATTTCGAACAGAAACCAAATCCCGTATTTTCACGACCGCGCTGGCACTGCTGTCGTTGCTACCGCTGTGTCACCGGGATCACAGCCATGATTCAACGGTATGAACCACCCGTGCATCCCTCTTGCCTGCAACTTGTCGACACATAAGATCCAGATCCTTAGCGCTCGCTTGCAGCACGTTCGTCGGCGTTGTGGCCAGCTCATTCGGCCTCAACAGTGGCCACGACTCGAACTTGGAGGTGTCGACTGCGATCTCCACGTGGTCTCGGGTGCTTCTCTTATCCATCTTCCATCATCTTTTCCTCGCTATTCGTTGCGTCAGGGGGCGGTGTCTGCAGCGTACGTCCACGTGAGAGTTAACACATAGACTACAGTAGATGTCTGACGTCCACGTGAGAGTAACAGATAGACTACAGTAGATGTCTGCAGTACGTCTAGCATAAAACGAGGCTCTCTTCCCAGGTGGCGGTACAACACGGGTGTATACTGTTGGCCATCGCCAAAGAAAGGTGAAGGAGAGCTGCACGAAGATCGACACGAAAACGAAAGAAAGAGGTCAGGCACGCGTGAACGCTACTTGTGGATATTGCAGGAGACAACTGGCGAAGTCGAGGCGAGCCGATACAGAATTCTGGGCTACAGTACAACAACTGTAGACTCTGTACACGTAGACTACAATACAAGCTCTACTGCTGCAGGCTAGGGCACAGCCGCCTGGTGTACAAGTGCAGACTACATCTGTATGCCCACACCCGAACAACCGCAAAGAAAAAGACTCACGGCACACTTCGTACAAGAAAAGTGCACCAATTAAAAAACAAAGCACTTACACGGCAGCGAGAAACTTGACTAGGGCAGGAGATCCAAAACTGCACAACGTACGCTGTAGTCTTTGATCTAGTCGATCCGAACCCGTGTTGGTTTTTGGAACACATCAGCGGCGGCGCTCGCGAAGATCGTTCGTGCATCATGCATCTACAATCCACAGTGGATATCGACGGGGTTGGGTACTGCTGTACTGCTGTACAACAGCTCAAGTGAAAACCACCTCTCGTTATTCTCACCTGTCGCGGCGGTGACAGAGAAGGAGACAGCGAGAGAGCGAGGGAACAGGAGCGAGAGAGAGGGGGGGTGAGGGTTGAGAGAGAGCGAGACCGACAGAGAGTGAGAACTGAAACAACCACACGAGCCGACACCGCGAGCCGACACATCAAGTGACCCCCTCCGGTGCCCCCCCTCCACCGTACATCTGCGGGTTCTGGAACCCCACGGAGCCCCTTCCAAATTTGGCTTGACCCCGGGCAGCCGGCATTTGTCGCTGGCCAACCGGTAACAACAGGTCACAAGCTGCAACAGGTCGCGGTGAACATGGCTCTTGGCGTGACAACTAGTGCTACTACAGGGCAGCCATGCGTGGCACTCGCGTGAGTCCCAGTGTCCCAGTGAGAAATACAAAATACACAAAAGTACTGCTGTAGTCTACATGGTCTTGCCCTTCGCTCGCTTCTGCGTAGAGTTGGCTAGGGATTGATAACTGCGGCATTCACGAGTAAGCTAGGGTCCAGGGTACCTCCAAGACTTCCCTCTACTTGCCCGCCCTGTACGCATGGTGGCTGTAGAACATGTGTGGTGTCGTGTGTTGACGCGTTGGCCCTTCGGCCCTGCAGGCCAGCAGCGGCGAATCTCTGTGCTGTATTGCACCGCACATCTCCCATTACCGTTCTCCGTTGCACCGTGGTCCGTGCCGCGTGCCCTGTGTCCGGCCACGACCCAAGTACGCCAATACGTCGCGAAAGGTTGCTCAGCATCTGTGGAAATAATCTGCGAACGGTTGTGCACTGGTTCCGATTTTCGTGGGTAGAGAGGGGTTGGTGCTCTACTGCTGTACAGTATGCATGCATCGCCGACTTGCAATCTCCCGACGATGTATCCACTGTGAATAGTCGGGTTGTCCCGGGGTGGCAGTACCATGCCAGGTGATGACACTACCTTTGTTGACGGGGGGTCGTGGGCCGGCGACGAAGGCTGGCGCCCCCGCCCGGGGCACGGATGAGCCACCAGGTATGCGGCAGACTTCATGCACAAAAGTTCCGGTCTCTACCTCGTGCAAGCACAGTGGGGGGCCCTCAACAACGCCGGCTGTATAGCGCCGGTGAAATTGCTGGGCACAGCCGGAGCCCTCAATAACGCCGGTTTGGGCACCTCTACACCCCGCAATAGCGCCGGTTATTTTTTTTACAATACACACACACAAACCACACACCACGCACCTGACCTAAGGGAGGTTACATACCAATAGGGGTACACACGTGCATCTACAGACCCTACAGCTCTACGTAGAGGCGAACCATGCCATGTGCGGATGGTGAATTGTGAAAGTCGCCCCGACACTTCGCCAGAACCCCCTCATGGGCAGCGCTGTCAGGGAGGATGTGGCGGGCGACTCCACGGCAATTGCGGAAGCATCGCATACGACAACGAAATGTACCGCATCTGCAGTCCGTGTCTTGCCAACGCTGGCAAGGCGAGAGAGTGCTGTTGCACGTTTGTCGTCCACATCTGTTTTACTTTGCTGTTGTTCGATGCTTTGCAACAATCTACGTAACTTTTTCCATGCACCAAGTCCAGGAACATAATTTATCCTTTGCAGTCCGCCCACTTAACCACTCAATCATTTCTTATTCATTTTGTGAATATTATGTTGGCTCCGTAAAGCGCAATCGCTGCGCCACATGACCACAACACCTCAATATAATAGTGCCACAACCGGCGGTATTGAGGGTTTCTGAGCCCTCAGTAACGTCGGTTGTGGCGCTTTTGAGGCACTATTCCAATAGCGCCGGTCGCTCTGAATAGCGCCGGTCGATGCGCTGGGTACATACCGGCGTTATTGAGGGCCCCCCACTGTACTGCTGTAGGGCCGAACCAATCGAGTAGAGAGGAATATTTTGCCGCGGGGTCGACTCAACACCTGCAGTACATCTGTACATCTGTACAATACCTGCGATCTGTGTAAGACACACGCTCGGAGACCCCGCGAAGACTTCCGCACTTCATACGTAAGCATGCGTGTCCGGAACATTCGAGCGGCTCGAAGACTTTCCATCCGCTCCGCGCTGTTTTGAAATTCTACACCAACGGCGGAGAAACACACAAACACGTCGTGACATACGCGACCCTACTACAGCAGTACCGCCAAACGATGGGCACCGAACAGGACTGCCGCCGGACAAAAATGAACGAATGATGGCAGAAACGAATACACTCGATTTATAGAGCCCATCGGGCAGGGCGGTGTGGAGTGTGGAAAGAGCACAGTTTAAACAGAGCCAGCTCTCGCATGGACCTTTCTGCACATGCCAGTCTCATGTTTCGCTTGCTGGAGGCGCCGGCGTTTGTTTGCTTCCCTTATCCCCCGCATTAACGTTGTCCGGCAAAAGAGAACATGCGTATGTCGTTCTGAGTTCCATGTGGCGACTGCGTCATCAGCGCCAAACGCCTCAACTTCGCTTTCTGCAGTACTGTTGTTGCTGCTGTAGGCAAGACCTCCATCTATCCTGTTGTCAGCCATCATCATCATTGTGAGATTTTCCAACACGACAAATAGAACGCGACGTCAAGGAACCCTGTTGTGTAGCCAGGGAGCGGCCACCGGGTCTGGTTTGCTGCTGTACTTTCGCCTACGGACGGGATTCGGCTACAACGGGGGGTGGGTGTGACTCTGTGGATGTGCGAAACTTACCAGCGATGCCTCTGTTTTTTGCGTGGTTTTGAGCCGCGCGTTTGGTGTGTGTGCGATCTCCGATTATTGTGTTCCTCGATTCCCGCTTCAACTCCCGGGGTTAGGGTGGGGTGTCTCCTACGAATTCTTGGCACATAAACGCCTATGGATCACGACCATCTGTTGTGTCGGGGCACGCCCAAACCGGTATGACGAAGAATGCCCTATTTTTCTTCGTCCTTTGAAGCCATTAGACCGTCAACGGGTGCTGTATAGTCTAAACCTCGTTTGGTCGAAAAGGAGGGTTATTCAGGGCCCGCGGAATCAAACTCGAGCCCCTGCATTGTGTTGGAACAGCAACAGCTCGATTTGTAAAGCCTTTTCCCCCCTCCTGGGACGAAGGGAAATCATGTCGCGCTCCGCGCTCCGCGGCTCAATATTAGCGCCTGTATATTCCCACCTGACACTCATTGCCGAGGAGAAATTGCTAGCTCTTAAGCCAGAACGAGGTCTGCGGAGCATCCGAGCGGGGACTGCACTCGCATTTTTGCCGGAAAGTTTCATTGACATCTTGCGCTCTACGCACAGAAATTCCACTTCATGAGGCGTGGCATCGACTTGCCATTTGCCAAAGGCGTGATGCGGTTGCCGGATTCGGTAAGTTCTTTCTATCGTCCACTGACGCATCTGTTTCTACCCACACCGATATCCCGAATGTTGCTATGTTGCGGCCACCACGGATGCATTTCAGCCGCCAACGGCGTTGAGTGGGAATCTACAAGCAGGATTGCGGCAGCAGGGGGGTGTGGACATGCACTCTTCCCCGCTTGACGGCCGCCCTGCAAGCCTGCGGCCAGCGAACATGCCCGATAGGAGTACCTGGCACTCCTTTCGAAAAGAGTACCTTACACTCCTTTCGCGTCAATGGAAAAACGTGGTTGGGAACAGCGGTTGACAGTCTAGAAACTGGGCACGAACGGTACATTGGGCCGACCGCCAGCGACCCGGGGACAAAAGCGAGTAAGTAGAGATTCGGCAGAGGTGAACGATACGCCGTTAACGATTACCGGCGCACCCAGCGACAGGGCTCAAATAAGTTGTTGGAATTGTTCGGCGGTAACCCTTTTCCTGGCCTTGCGTCGAAGAATAGGGACGGTCATGTGCATACAACGGAAACTTGGGTGGGTCCGCCAGCCGGGGGGCAGGGGGCCACATCCAATCCAACACTTTCATCAAGAAATCGACAACGCTGTCAAGAGTACAACAAAAAACCAGAGCCAAGTTTGATGCGGCCACAACAACCCCAAGATAAGCAATTACAATTTTCGGGAAAAACGCAGACGATAACGATATCAGAGCTCTTCCACGGATGATATCATACCTTGTGCGGCTCTAGTCTATCAGTGCAACCTTTGTCGACGCCGAGTTTCTCTCTCGCCGTCTGCTCTACTCACGCGCGCGAAAATGTACGGGCGACCAGAGAATACAACTTAAGGCCTCGAAACGATCTCGCGGCTAGTTTCGGATTTCGAAACCCGGCGAGGTGTACCTCTCCCACATCTTGGTGTATCCTGGTGTGATGGAGGCCGACGATCGTGGGCAAAGCTTGAGGAACGAACAAGTAACCCGACCTCGCCTCATTGATACGTTGACGGCATGCAGCACAGGAGAACTGCTCCGTGTGCCCTCGTATCGGAGCTAGTCGGTTAGAGAGGCCATGCGGTACGGTGGCCCCTCGCTACCAGCGACGGTAAAAATATAAAAATACCTCGTCCTGAAGTGACCATTCCACCACCATGCCACACAACCGAACAGATCCATTCGCTCAAGTACCTTCTTTTTTGCTTGGTTTTTCCCTTCCCTGCGTGGCGCTTTCTTTTTATGTTCGACTAGGCATCCGAATGGTGGCAGTGTCGAGGTGCAGCTACACGGGGCCACGGTCACGAGTTTCAAGACATCGAGCGGTGAGGAGATCTTACAGATCTATTGAGGGGTGTATTCTGGTGTGCGTCCACTCCGGCCTCTCGATGTGTCGCCCTCAAATAATTATTTGCTTGAAAGGCGCCTACCGATGTTGCACCCAACCACTTCGAGTTGCGGAGCACGCGCATGCTGTTTTGGGAGCACGCAAGGGCGTGTGCTCTTGTAATCCAAGAAAGGCGTTGGCAAAATGTATGTGCTATTGTGGACTGGCATACAGTATACAACAACTCGGAGACCAGCCTTCAGCTCGCAGGGGCATGCAGCCAGATCAACTGCAATTCGCTTTATCGCGTGGTCACCAACGTGTTCTATCTTCGAAGAAGGCGTCCGCAAGATATCAAACCTGTCTGCCCGACCCACGACTAGTAGTATTATTATTTTATTGTGGTCCCTGGCCTCGCCCACATTTTTGCTGCAGTCTCCTGTCCTCATCGGTACCGGTCCTTGAAAGATGCAAAATTGATGCGCGTGATCTACCGCAGAGCAGCATCCTTGGTCTCTCCTATTTCTTTCTTCGTCTATCTCTGACCTGTACGTACAGTAGCACTTGACATATTGGATGCTTGCGGTTTCTTTGGTTGACGACATGACAACTAACTATACGACCTACGGTACTCTTATTTGTCATTTTCCGTTTGTTTACCGTCGCTCGCATGTACCTTGAAGACTGATCCGGGGTCACACCTTGATGCACCTGTGCGAGGAATGCGTTCGGTTTTTGGCGGCAAACATGTTCAATAGTATCGTATATCCTCTCGAGTGTACAGGCTAGCGAGGGCGTTGTTTTCCCACATGTATGAGGGGCCAAGACATCGCCCCCGGCCGAGATTCGAAGTCCCAACTAGCCGCTAGGGAGGTGTTCGAGGTTACCAAGCAGTCCCTTATTTCGTCCTTTCGAGTATCGGCACGGAAATCGTGTGTTCGAATTCGTGCGTGCGAACGTGCATACCACTTAGACCCTCGCTCGACCTTGTTGAAGTCAAGATGGAGAGGTAACTGTCATTGGCCAGCAGACGTGTCCCACCCCGTGCTTGGTTTTGAAACAATGATGAACGAACGCCTCTGTGTTGTTTCTTTTCTATGGCGATAGGGAATGATGTGCTCTTCCTGTCCGAGAAGGCTGTCTTCAATGGGGCCAAGGCTATCCGAGGAGGAATCCCACTCGTGTTCCCTCAGGTACCAACCACCACATCGCACAATAGGGGGCAGGGTAACAAGTCTACAATATATCCGAGCACAATGGGGTAGTGACAGAGTACGGAAAACTTCTGTGCATGGGGAAGCTTTGAAGAAGGGGCGGGAGAAGATGGCAGCAAGGAAGTGTCGAACCATGTACCTAGCAAACATGGAGCGGAATTGGAATTGCATCTAGGACAGAGTCAACGCCATCGCAAGAACAAACGCCGCTCTAGTTTGCTCGTGCTCTTGAGTTCATTTAGAATGCACCAATTGATGCCATATCCACGAAAAGTGTACGTTGCACACGAAAAGAGGGTACAGTAGCAATATGGACAGAAAGGGCACACAAGTACAGCTGGAATATAACGACCGGAGGCTTGTGCTGGGTCCAGAGCAGGTCCTACCCATGCAAACTATTTCCAAAAATATATTTCAGCGTTCGTATCTACCTACCCCCAGATGAATGCGCTGGATGCGATACTGCTGTAAAAGCGAGTCTGAGAACACGAACGACCTACGGCGTTGCGCCAACCGCGATAAACTGCTGATCTCCTATTGCACCTCAGCACTGAGTACTGCCTCGGGCTTTTGAACGGAAAAAAGGTATGTCGTCCCCGTTTTTAACGATGGAACAGCTAGTATATAGTGATTGTTTTTCTCCGTACTCACAAATCTGCGGTGCTCTACTCTTTGTGTCTCAATTTATTCGCACCAGTTTGGACAGCCGGACAAGGCCATGCCGAGCCACGGCGTTGCTCGCACAGCTACTTGGAGTCTTTCTGAGGAGGAAGGCGAACCCGCGGTCGAAGGCCACGTCAAGGTGAAGCACGGAAAGTACGTCGACTCCTGCTGTCCGCAGCAGGACAACGAGTACATTGTCTGTAAAAAGGATGACCGCGCCCTCTACACTCAGGCCACGAAAAAGAGGCTGAATCCATATTTTGCACGCAATGTGCTCACTACACGTCACAGTCGCGTTCGGATGAGTCCCGTTTGGTTTTGGACCCGAACTTTGGTGTTGGTTGCTACGTCGCCGGTATTTACGGGTTGCACACCCCTCCACCTTCAGGTTTTGGATTGCTCTGCTGTGTCTATCGACCACGGTTTTGTGCAGCGGCTACCACGGCGGCCTCAGATTGATGTTAGGGCCGGCGGTGTTCCAGCTGCGCTGTTCCCGCTGTGGCTTCCGCACTGTGGACATTAACCTTGTATTTGCCACCATCGTTACCCTGACGTGTTTTCCGTCTGCTCTTTTAAGCTTATTCGGGTAGACCAACTGGCTTGGCCTAGGCTGCTCTTGTTCTCACCACTTCTGGCGGGTTTGCACTTGTGCACGGTGCGTGCGACACCCACTCGTCGCCAAGGTCACACGCTAGTTGGGCCCTGCACCTGCAGTGCCGAGTCTTCCTGCGAAGGCATTTCCTCAAGCCACCCCTCACTCTGCCCGTATGACGGCGTGCCTCGCGGCGCAACCTGCTCGCATTCACGAAACGCCCCTGGTGCAGAAACTAGTTACGTTGTTCATGCCTTCTGGATATGTTGTGGCTGATGGAGACTTCCCCTTTGATCCTACCTCGCCCTTCCGCTTTGGGTTGTTCTCCCAGGCCAACTTCGTGCTGGGGCACTCGGAGGAGACTCTTGCCAAGTGGCCACACTCTTTCAGGTGTGAGGGAATTGGTGGTGCTGCACCAGTTGCACCGGGGAACAGCCACGAGCATAGTCTTCCGTTGTCCGGTAGCTCAACAGAACGGAAGCTACGTTCAGTGATACACGCTGGGGCTTCACCAAAGAAACCGCCCGCGTCCGGGACTTGATTAGCCTGGCAAAACGCTGATCTCAAGTTCATACGTGATCCCGATGAGCACTTACCACCCCTGTCCTGCTCGACATCGACGTTGACTATTCGGCCTGGCCCCGTCCCGCCCCGCCCCGCCCCCTAACCCCCCTCGTGTGTTTGTCATGGACACGAAGCCTGCGGTATGAAGTGGACCTCGGGGCCGATGTTCTCTCCGTGACGCTGCACGTCACCAACCCTGGGGAAGAAGCCTTCGATTTCCAGGTGAACGCCCACTGCTACAGATAGACAACCAGCATGGAGCACATCATGCCGCTGTTGGTTCTGATGCAAACGCAGTTGGGGGCGATCGTGGCATTTGCTCGAGTTCCGGGCTGTTTGGTCCAGCTGTGCTCGTCGTGGTGTGACCTAGGGCTGCCAAGTACGTGTTGCCGCCGTGACCACAACTATTGCCCCCATGTTGCACTTGTGTGTCGTTTGTTGTGCTTGTTGTTGTTGCAAAGTTTTGTCGCATGCTGCAATGTAGGCACACCCCGCTTATGTAAAACGGCAAACGGGGATGAGCACAAGTACGTGCATGAGCTAGCTCGTGGCAGTGGTCTGGCGGCAGTCCTGATGCTACAATAGGTTGATTGGCCACATTGTATTGTTCCTGCCATGATCCTATCCTATCCTTGCTTTCTTCGTTCCCTTGGTGGACATGGCACCGCACCCCGATGCGGTGCCCCAGTTGGTAGTCCGAAAGCACTCGGTATGTTGATGTTAAGACCTCGGTATGTTCATGTTTACAGGCGTGTCTCACTTATGCTCCCCCACCGTACACAAATATACCAAACTGATCTTTGTCGTATTTCTTCGTGTTCTTCGATAAGGCTCTGCTTCACACATACCTGACTGTTCCGGAAATCGAAGGGGCCAAGGTCAACGGTTTCCAAAACGTCCAGTACATCGATCAGGTAATCGGTGCACAGCGAAGGTTAGGTATGAACGCAAGCCTACGCCTTTATATACATTGCTTATGTCGACTTTGAACAAGAGAGTTGGACGTTAAGCACCTGCAAGTAGAGTGAACGACAGTGGGAACTACTGACTAGGGTTTGATCCGGCACGGTACAAGGTAACTTAGCGTAGCGCATGACTCGACACGATTCTACATGTTCACCTTGTCATAGGGAACAACCTATTCGTCGTCCGCTGTATGCACTTGTTGCTCCTTTCTATGAATGCGTTACTCAGACTGTCTGAGCCACTCTGGATGTATGTGTCATTTCGATTTTTTGGTGCTACGGCACATGTTTATCTGGCGGCAAAGGGTCTTTCTCCCGCCTCCTTCTGAGGGGCATGTTGGAACTGTACGGTGCATGGCCGAAGATTGCCCAGGTATCAGTGCCACGCCCAGGTATCCGTGCCACGTCTGTTCCATGCATAAGTCGCCGCAATTGGGGCTATCTCGTGAAAATACAGAACAACGACATGTATGCTTAACAAGAAAGTGTTTGACTCCATCAAAAGCCGGAAACGCTCACACACCATGAGCGAAATTCTAGAAAGTGAAAGTATATTTGCCAAAGAGTACAGCAGTAGGGTGTATGACAACGAGGACTAGCAGTGAGATGTATCAAAACGTTTCCCAGCACATACCATGTGTTGTTATTGTGGATTGAAGCCAGCACCGCCGGTCTTTGATGCGAATTGAGACGCAACGAACCGTTACAGCATTGACCATGTCCTCTTGCGTCGCCCACGGGCGGCAAGCCGCCGAATCCTCTTCGGGAGCTCGTATGCACAGCAGCTGTACGTGGTGTAGAAAGTGTGGGCTCGAACAGGGAAAATGTATGATGGTGGATGTAAGGGTGCGTAGGCCGGAGTGTAGGGATGTGATTTCCGTGGAAGAATCTAGGCCAATGTTACGCCTGCGATTGCACCCCGTGTCGCATCTAATGATGAAGGCATTCCATATGCCAAGGTTATGTTCTGCTGTTTTTTCGGCGGGTGTACCCGTACCCGATACTTCGGTGTGTACACGAACATTTTTAACACTTCAATACCGTACAGGATACAAGGCTCCCCTTTGGGAGTTAGATCGCTTGCCTCCCGGGGGCGACGCAAGAGAACGTGGTCAATGTCATCGCGGTCGCATCGTTGCATCTCAACGTCCTGACGTAAGGTAGTGCCGGTTTTGCGTACCACCTGCAGAATTTGCCTGGAATTTGCATCACGTGCGGAGTATGGTTTTGTTCTCGCCGCGACTTTTCGCGTGTTGGTGTGTGTATACTTTTAGGCTAGTGACGTGTTTGCTGCAGGTCCTACTGCTGTAACCTGGGGCGTTTGATCGCTCGCTCTCATGTATTCGTGTTGCCCGTGGTCGGTGGGACATGTGTGCGTTGCGCAGGAATCAAAACAAAAGTCTTCCTGTTTTATTCAAAGCAGTTGTTTTTGTATTTCTTGCGAAGTCTTTCTTCGCGCGGACACGTCCCCGGGGTATTGAGCCAGTTTTTTCAACTTTGGGTGTCACGCACGGGTGACTAGTGGTCCTCGGGCGTACGCGGAAATGCACCGAAGACTCGCTTCCGCCAGCGAGAGATATCCCGAAGCACGAAAACAGCCGACATGATACATCTACATGTACTTCCGCGAGTTCTGCAATACTTCCAATGCCCAACAGGATACGTTCGTGAGTCATATGCGACTTGCAGTTCCCTACAACAAGCTTTTAGAAAGACTGCGAAAGTTGAAACTTGTGTCAGTATTTGTGAACAAACCCGTACCATCCTGTGCGTTCTGCACGGCATTCTAAAACCGTTATTTTCTGTTGAGGTTCTGTTACACTATCGACACCCTACTCGAATTTTTTCAAACCCTAGAGATGATGCCCTTTTGCATTACCGTCATGAGCACCCTTATTCTGCTTTTGCTTCCGTTGTGTTGTCCGCGGCAGCTCGAGAACAACGAATCTTTCAAGGATGAGCGACCCCAGGCAGATTTCACCCGCGAAGTAGACAGGTGAAGACGAACGTGTCTCACGCAATGCACGTAGAAGCTCTCACTCGTGGATCATGTTGACGACATCATCACGACTGCAACGCATGCGATGGTATTTGGTTTGCGCGCTTCGGATTCCTGGCCTACTCCACTTGCAGAGGATAGGTAGTTGAGGGCTGCGGCGTACTTTTGTACTCCCGTACCCATCTCTCGCATTTTTGTGTCATGCTACGGTCGGTGCGAATAGTCATGCAAGACGTAGTGTTCGCGTCACCTAGTCTCAACCCGTGGTCCATGGGTCGAAATTGCTTGCTCTCACGGAGGAGCTGTCATTGGCGATGCTGCTTTTCTTGTATGCTGTTGCTCAATGTCCCGGAACATACAAAGGCATAACAACTGGGTGTGTGCTTGTGTTCGAATCGCAGGATCTATGCGGGTGAGATTGGCGATGTGGGCGTGGTGGGAGGTACAACAGTCACCAACAGCTGCGAAAAAACAGCGCCTGGGGCGGCGGAGGTGAGCCGAGGCCGTGCTATATACGTTCTGCCGAAACCTCCATTTTCCATGCCTGGTGTACAACGCTGCGTTCAAACCCTACGAGGCTATATGGTGTTCAGGACAATTTTGCGCCGATGGATGATACATTCTGTCGGCAAATCGTTCAGTTGTCATCGTTGCTTCTCCTGTCGGACGTTGTTGATGCGTCGCGTTGCGTCGTTTCTCCTCTGGCCTTTACGAAACAACCAACCAGGTGTGTGTCCCGGTGGATGTCGTGCTGTGGAACCCGTGGATCGCGAAGGCCAAGGTATGGTACTATCGTACCTGATGCCTCGGCGATCCGACTAGAAAACGATATGTAGGACAATGCAACAATGGTGCTCGCGCGCTTCCGCAACAATTAGCGCTAATCTAGGAAGCGCAACGCTCAGTATTGCAGCGATATTCCGCGCCTTAAGCCGTTCCTTGCTTTGTCATTTGGTCAGGTCGATGTGTCTTGCGTAGAGGCTTTTCTCTCCGTACTATGCGCCTCAATATGCTACGAAATGGGGTGCTGTCGATTTGTACAGAGTGGATTATGTCCCGGCCCCAAGCTCTTTTGGTGGTGGTGTTTTTGAATTGGTCGCCTGTTCAGGTCGTCAAACAAGCTAACGCGTTGATTCCCTTTCGTGTTTGTGTCTGATACCATGTGTTCTACATCGTGGATAATCACTGTGCCTGCAATATTCAGAACCAAAGTTGCGGTTGCTATCTTTCACACATAGGACAGATTCCAGCTCACCTATATGCTCCTGATCACCAAGGGGCAAACGTTGACAGACCACCTACGCCCTAACAGATCGCCACGGAGCCCACATACCAATTGAACGTACAGTATGTCCCGCAGATCATCATGGAGCAAACTTGCCCAGACTACCTCGTACAGATTACCTCTGGCAAACATACACCGATGACCAAAGCCGATGACCAATGTCCCACAGCTCACCTCGGGCAACCATGCTCTGATCACTCATGCCCTACAGATGACCATGGAGCAAGTATACACAGATCACTTTGGGTCCTACCGATCACAGGGGACATTTTTCTCGAATTCCTGAACAATGCCGTTCTTACATTGTGCTTTTGGCAGTTTTTTCAGACGTTGACGGACAACACTCTTGTTTCGTGCGTTTTCGTTTTGCTGTTGTCATAGAGCCTGGGAGACTTTGGAGACGAAGAATACCACAAGATGGTTTGCATCGAGCCGGGAATCGTCAGTAAATCTCACAGGTACGCGTCCTGGACGACGTTTTGCCGTGAACAGCCCTTGGGGGTTTGGAAAGTATGAATTGTTGTCCAAAGCTCTTCATCTCGGCTAGGATTCTCATATAGAGTTGCTTGTTTTTGCATTTCTGGGTGCAGCACTCGGCGAGGCCATTTGCAGGACTTGGAAAGTGTTTTATGTTGGGAGCCGTTTCCAAAACTCTTGTTTTGGGTGCGGGGACTCAGCACGTTCTACGCGATTGGGTAAAAGACGTCGGCGACTACGCTATGAGATCCGATGATCATACACTGGAACAGGTCGTTTGTGCCCACGATACAGTCGTTACCCTACGGGTATTGACAACAGCGAACTTGCAGGCAAGTGGGAAACTACTTAAGTTGGGAATGCCTTGAAACACCCGTGCGTCACGCATCTCTTCAACTAAAAAGACCTGTCATTCGCGCTGGGAACAAAAGTCACCCATACTCTTATCTTGTATGCACATTCTTGACGACCATATCCTTCACTTGCTGCAAGTATTGGAACGAATGAGGCGTGCTGCCCCTGAGGCAGGAGATCCTCACCCCTGGATATATAGCCACGGCGTGAAACGTTTACGCCGCGGCGACTGTCTACAACTAAATATTATCACTGCGATCAACCAAAAGTTTCAACTCTGTAAGAAACGCGTTCTGGTACTACTGGTGGGTGGATGGGACGATCTTTAGGGTTTCTTGTCCTTCACTTTAGAGAAGTTTTCTTCTTGTTCGAATGAAGAAGTGTCAACAGGGGTACATATTTCCATTATCATATGGAGCTCTGCGAGCTATCGCGTCTATGCCGGAACTGGTTCCATTTGATTGACTCCCAGTTGTATTGTGTTCTTGACATCGTTGTCGATCACCTGATGCCAATATTGTATTGGATGAGGCCCAGTCCCCCTCCCGACCGAGGGACCTACCCAAACTTGCGTTGTAGACTAGACTACTTGTATAACATACCTTTTCTTCGACGCCAGGCCGGGGAACGGGTTCCGACCTCACAAACCACAACGCCAGGCACGCCGACAATTTTTTTCCAAGGTCGTCTTCCAATGGCATCTCCTTAGCTTCTGGGCAATAATGACCTTGCCTTGCGTTTGAAATTTTCGCCTGTGAAGTTCAATTCGTGCGTGTTGAGGATGACAGGTACATTGGAAGAGCAGGATCCTTGCGAACACATTTGAAGTGTAGGAAGAACCGATCGTTGGATGCTTTGCGACCAACTTGAACCAGAAGACCACTGGTGGCCGACCACCATGGTCACGGAAGACCACCATTGGATTCACGGATTTCCCACCGGCCACTTGCTGGCCTGGGCAGGCGGTCCTCGACCATGGCACGGCCTAACTCACTCTTTTCTCTGGACCTCTCTCTTTATGCACAAATATCAACAAATTGTCTGCCGTCGGTAGCGGGCTAAAGCCACTACAACCTTGGGATCCTTCTGCCACGTCAACCGTGGAACGAGCCTAAGTCCTCGGTACACACGAGTTTTCTTTATCTTATCGACGTTTTTTGGACACATTGTGATAAAGCATCCCAATTCGTGCAACTAGCCGCCGAGTTTCGAACCTGCGTCCCAAACATCAGAACCTTGCTTGCTTGTTTTTTTCCCGTTCGAGCTTGTTGGCAACTATCGTTATTCCGTTGTGTGGGCCCATGTCTTGTCTTTGATGAACACCACCGTGTTTTCCTGCTAGACTAACGTTATTGTACAGCAGTAGGTCTTTTTACCTCTGGCCTGCGCGGTGCTTCGTTGGGTTATAGCTTTACTTGTCATTCCGTTTGTGTGGCTGGGTCCTTGACCTTTGTCCCGCCAACGAACCTGAAAGTCTTGGCCGTTTTTTCTTTAACCCCCTTAGACCCTTCTTTATGGAAACATAATCTTGCAATTATATCTTGGCATTTTGACCCAAGATTTGCTCACAATATATCTCCGCGAAGATTTGCAGTATCGCGATTTATGGGGGAAATATCTTGAATGTTGAAAAAGCGGGGTGTTGTTCCTCTCTTCTGCTTGAAGTTGAAAAAGGCATAACGGCCACTTGGTCCACAGAAAATGCCAAGGTGTGGCGAAAAGTGAGCATGACGCAATTATAGAAGGGGCATCCCTCCCCCAGCTGTAGTGCCTCAACACTGTGGGTGGATACTAGCGATGGGTGCCTACCTGGGGTGCAAAATTGAATCCGTTGCCAACGAGCTCATGTCAAGCGGACAAAAAAATTGTTCCATTGCTGTCCAACTGACAAGAAAGTGCATCAACCCGAGGCCGTGACACCCATGCACGTATCTCACGATGTAGCAGGCGTACCGAGGTCAAACCTCCGGCGCTGTCATCTGCACCCACGGATTTGGCTAGGGTGCAAACGGGTGTGGGGTGATTTGATGAAGAGATAGAAGCGTCGCACACGACAGAGCAGTGTTGGCAAAACGTTCCTCCTGCTCTATTTTTCTACTTCAAAATAACGCACTCTTTGAACGGTCCCTCCACAGACTGGTGATGACGCACGTGAAACGAGCCAGGGCAAATACGCATTTTTTTTCGCGCGCCTTGGTTGTTTTCGTTCGCTGTCGGCGCCTGTGACGCCGACACAGTGATGCCAGGGTGCGTTTGAGACCCTTGCGAGTGTGCCACGTGCAGATTTCATGGCGTAATGGGCGATTAGGTTGACTGACCTTCGGTGATCGTGCCGCACCCAGGCAAGATTTGTTTCGCCGCCTCAAGATTTGTCGGAAGGCTCGTTTCGACAGATCTTGGGTCAAGATTTGTTCGAAAGGGCAGATTTCGGGCCTCGAGAAATCTTGGCCAAGATATATCGGAAGATTTTGTTCCCATAAATCGTGAAACTGACAGATCTTGGCCAAGATCAAGATTTATCGACAAGATTTTGTTCCCATAAATCGGGGTCTTACCACGCACAGAAAATTCGGCGTTCTTGCGAAATTTCTGAAATGAAAGAAAAAGAGCAAACGACGCCTGCTAATTGGATGGTGCAGACAGTTCCATCCCTGGGTGCAAGTGCAAAGCTGCCTTCCCACTTGAGCCATCTCTTGTCTATAATCCCTATCAAATGTCCCCTCGTTACGAGGGGACATACGAGGGGACATACGAGGGGACATTTGATAGGGATTGTAGACAGCAACTGGCGGGAGCGTGGTAAACGGGGCACGATAAGGAGGTTTTCAAGATATTTCTCTAGAGGGAAAGGGAGACCTTCTAACTCAAGCCCTAGGTTGCTCGGTGCCTTCTTTCAACGGTGGGCTAGTTTCTTCTTCCGCGCTTGCCCCTAGTAGCGCTTTCCACCCAAGGGTAGACAGACGCGGCGCAACTTCGCTGTTGAACCCGAGGCGCAATCGCCCCGCAATTCGACCTGTTCATTACCCTCATACTCCTCCACTCTACAAAGCATTCATACTAGACTAGAGTCGTCCCTGTGTACCCCGGCACCCCCCTGGTCGAATAGTGCAAAGGAGGAGACAATCATGCCATTCTTCGCGAGGTAAAGCAGGTGAAGAAGATGGGGACAAAAAGTGTCCCTAAAAGGCGATCCAGCCCTAAAGGGGTTAACTTCGAATCTCATCTGCTGTTCCAACGCTCCCGTTTTGGACCCTCATGTGTCACGTTGCGTTGTATGCGTGCAGCATCGCCCCTGGGGAAACGTTCTCTCTCAAGCAGGTAATCACTGCCTGAAGGAATACGGAAGACATCGATGGTTAGAGAGAATGAACAAGCGAGGGAAGAGCGGGAGAGAGAGACTAAGAGGCCACCGTCCTCCCTGAGACTTGAGAAGCACACCTATTCTGTCCAAACGCATCGAGCCGCGACTAGCATGCCGCTGCTTGATTTTGGAGAACATTGTGGGGAAGTTTTTCAAGTGTTTGGCGTTCAGGCGTGCGGCGACCTGTGAGAGGTGGTTTTGGTACTTTTCCGCCACTGACGACTGTGACGCGAGGCGAAACGCTCGGTCATCGGCGAGGGCTGGTATGTGCTGAGGCAGGGCCGCGAACCTCGTGATCGCAGCTTTGTTGAGCTCAGAGAATTCAGCTGCAGCAAGGGAGAAAATACACACTGTACTTGAAGACGTGATGATGCTGTGCTGATGTGGGCAGGAGCACGAAACAATGCCTGCGTTTGGTATCGGTGTCCGCTTCGTTTAAAAATTCCTTCAACAGAAGTCGAGGTCTAGGTCGCGCGATGGCACCACGGCGATCTCGTGCTCGTACGTTTGATGGAGCTGAGAGAAAAAAATGTAGTGCTTTTTACTTAAATTAATTATTTGTTGGGTTCTTGAACGCCAAGGTGGAGCGTCCGTCTCACAGCGCGGTGGTTGTTGCTGCCGCGACGATTTCTTCTCGGGGAGAAAACACACGGGAGCATCAACGGGGGGTCCTAGACTAATCTGTCGTTGACTTGCGGACCCTTCTTAGGGTCAAATTTATTTTCGTGTAACTTTTTTGGGTAAGTTAGCCTGTGACCACGGCGGCCACGGCGGGGGTTGTGGGTGGGTTGTGGGCATCCACAAGGTAGGGGCAGGTTGTAGAGGGGGGTCGGGAGGAGGCCCCAACCTTGGCCAAACGGCTTGGTTGTACAAGGACGGATGCGGAAGGTTGGGAGGCAGCCACAACGTTAGGCCACACCTCTTGGTTGTGCAAGCACCGGTCACACAGGTTGGAGGGCAGCCACAACCTTAGGCCAGACCTCCTGGTTGTGAAAGCACCGATATTACAGGTTGGGAGGAAGTCACAACCGAAGGGCAGACCTCCTGACTGTAGATTGTGGTGTCGGTTCGACGGTCCGGGAAAACTGGCTTCAGTCTACTGTACTACAATTTCTTTTTTTTTTCCGGCAAGACAAAACGCAACAAATTCGTCTCCGACAGATACAGTATGTAGATGTAAGAGCCCAGGATACGTTGGCACAATGTGTACTAAATGAACGCATACACTATTCAATTTGGGCTTTTGTGTGAGTGTGTGCGGGGATTCACGAGTGCTATGTGTGTACCAGCTACATGGGCACAACAAGCTCGCAGACATCGTTATGGATCGCCAGACAGATGGGAAGACGGGGTTGGGGGGCATCCGAACCATCGAGCCCCCAATTGTTTGCATGGCTTTGTTTGGCCCTGCATTGCCCTCGCGTGACGATCTAGCTAGCCTTGACACAGACGACCAGAGGCCGCAGCATGCCAAGACGAATAGCGACTAAGCTGGTGTCATTCCGTTCGTAACCAAGGCAAACAGCAATGCTATCTCTAGATGCTCGGACTCGGGGCACAGCAACCACCGCGAGCTAAACCCGCCGCACGACTCTGCTGCTGTAGAGCGGCAAGACGAGCTTCTACACGGCGCGCGTGGAGAAGAGAGAGCGACATTCCGGCAGCAGTTGCTGACTAGGTAAGCGATTCCCCTCCAGTTACATCTGGATGGTAGCAATAGAGGGATGAATTGAGGGAATATTGTGTGTTGTGTATCCCTATGCATATGTCCTCGTTGGGAAGGGCGCGAAGTCTCCCCGTGCTGTAGATGCAAGTACGCTCAGACACCAGCAGTTGGTCCTGCACACCCAACGACTCTCGACCTACTGCGTGTATGCGGCTCTTCCTCACCATGTACAGAGCGGGGATTATCCCGGAGGCGTCAGTAAGCGCCCAGCCTCATGAAAGAGCTTTTTGGAGGGCGGGTAGGCACTTCGTTATTCTCAACGGTTTTTTAGTTTTTTTGGGGGGCGCTCGTTTTCTTCAACAGCACGTACGAAACAGTAACAACACCGCCATGTCTGCTGTATCTGACCTGTCCACACACATGCATAGCATCGACCGCGTCGACCGTCCACATGCTTGAACCAACTCCCAGCGCTCATAACACCCATTTGTTTTACATGGGTTGCTCGATTGACACAGGTCGTTCACACGCATGCAATATATCGTGTTCAAAGCAAGAATTAACGGTAACCGTTGGTTGCACAAGATACCACACCCCCTTGACCAAGTTTCAACCTATCATGTTCCACGACGAAGACGATTCCGAAAATCAAACAATACTTTTTCGAAAAGCTCTCGACGAGACAGTTCCAATGCAGCCATTTCCGGCCTCGCCACTCCTTCTGGTGTGGAATAATCAGGCTTTGGAAATTGGTCCAGGGGGGCGTGGTATCTTATGCAACTGCTGTGCTATGAGATCAGTGGATTCGATTCTCCTCTGCGCCGTATTTTTTCTTCCCGCCACCCTTTTTTTCTCTTTCTTTTTCATCCGGGATTTCATGTACCCCTTTGAAAACATTATTGGCCGTAAAATACAGGATACCGAGTAAACTCCTGAGAATATGGCGTGTCAGAGATCGGAAAGTTTTTTCTTTTGATGTCAAGACAACAACAACAACAACAACTGAGAAAAAGGCGGTCGCAGCGGGTCCCCCCATGCCGCGCCACTGATGCGAAACGAAGCGGTCACCAGTAGTATGCATAGCAGAGCGAAGGGATATGCATGTGCGTCTTCATATATTGCGTCTCACCCACTCTCTCCCCCCCCCCTTCTATCGTACAATGTAGGCGGATACCGCCATGAGTGGGCTTGATACCGTCATGTTCTCGAACGTGCGAGGGACAGCCAACCACGGCATTCCCTTGTCAGAGGAAGAGGCCATGCAGAGCGTGACCTTCAATCAGGTCCACCGATGCAAGCGCACCACCCCATAGCTCAGGTACGGTCGGGTTAAGTAAACTCTCCGCAGTAAATGCGAGATTTTGTTCAGAAACGGTGCCAAGTGAATTGAGAAACAGAGTATGATGGAAAGTTCATGTCCGACCCGCGACACCTCTGTCCACCGAGAACCGATGAAGGTCTGCTACGGCACCTGCTGTCAGAGTCGTGCATAACATCGTCGATCACTCCCGCATAGCTCCACGCAAGTTTTGAGTAAATCGCTCCTATTTGAATTTGAACGGAGGGAACGATGGAATACCTTCTTTCGAGAGCTGTTCATTCGTTCATCTATGAGACTCACCCAAAGCGTATGCATACAATAGATGGGGAACGGGGGGACCTGCAGGCAACTATTCCTCGCGATGCATTGCTTGTGGAAGGATTAGAGAATTTTGACGCACGCGCACCGGTACTGCTGTTGGTTTGAGGGTCTCACATGTTGTAGCGTTAGCCTATAGTGCAAGACAGAGGGGCGTCGCAAGGTGAACCGATAGCGTGCAATTAGCCAACATCTCATGATGCCAAGCAACAGCGCCGGGGACGAAGAGTGATTGTCCTTGAAATGTTAACGCCGCTTCCCTGTGGTTATGACGCTTGAACTTATTAATTCCCATGCACGTTTTTACAGCGAGGATAGCTGATGTCCTGTTCGCCCTCCTGCTTGCTGTTTCCGGCGCGAATTCCAGGCCATCTACTGTCACCCTTGCTCTGGTGCATCCATCCATCCAGCCCCTTGCCCGCTCAGCACCACTTCCCCCCCCCTCACGGTATGGATTGGCATCGTTCGAAGGCGCTCGAGCAGTATGTCCTCACGGATGTCAAGACGAGGATGGGCACTACAGGTCCTATAATGTACACCCTTCCTCATCCCAGCGTGTCCGTTGGCGACCCCTGATGTTTGAATGTAACTCGCCTCCCTTCAAAGTAGTTCTCCGGGGTGCGTAGCTTATCCTCGTCTCTGACGTATTCTACGACCTGCGGTTATGCTGTCGGTTTGTGTCCCCCCCCCATGCCTGCTTGCAAATATTATTGTTGACAACGTACATCTGTCAGCTATACCAAGAACTATACTGCAGCAAAGGGGGAGAGCATGCCCTCCATTTCTCGAAAGCCCACTTTTACCCTCCTCTCACACTTAAATATTATTTCGCTGCTGATCGGTGACCTCCAGGTCGAGTCGCCGGGGCCTCCGCTGCAACATCGTTCAAAGCGTTTCCTCGGGTCCTCATGACGTTCACAACGGGTGGAAGCTTTGACGGAGGAGGCGGAGAAATGTCCCGCTCGCCATGTCTCACAGTTTTTTTTTTAATCATATGGTGCTATGATACGCTTGTTGCTCTCGCTGGTGCATGAGGGCGCGTGGCGCGGGATGAAAGCCAGTTGTTTTCTTCCTATGTCTGCAAGGGCGTTTGGAATCTGTCGCTGCAACCTCTTGGCTTCGTCCGCGCCCTCTTTTGTTCGTGCGAATTGTAGCTTTTTGGGGGGAGGGGAGGGGGGAGTTGTTTCGATGGTGTTGGGAAAGTAGAGAGGTCTATTTATGCAGTCTCTGCATGGTTTTTGGAGGACACTGCTGTCGCAGCTGGCTCCGTCTCAGGCAGTGACGTTTTTTCTTGACTAGAGTTGGTTGTATAATTTGGGACGGCCAGGGTGGGGGGGGGTTCTGTGTTTGGTGTCGGGAGAGACGGTCGTTTCTACCTGTGCGTTTGGACAACACTGCTGCCGCTACGTGTAGCTGTTGACTCCGGCTGAGTTGTGCTTCCTCACAACAAACAATGGTAGTTTATTGCGGGGATTGTGGGTCGTCTCCATGATCGACGTCGCTGACGGTCATGGGCCAGGGCATGCTGTTGTTGTGGGGGAACATCCAATACACAGAACGACGTTCGAAAGGGTATGTGTGTATTGTTTAAATTTGAAGTGTACCTTTTATGGTTCTCGCTTACATGTCGTGCAACTTGGGATGTTGACGACCCTGGGTCGAGATGATAAGCCGCGGGCGGAGATGGATTTAAGCTAAGCTGGCAACATGCGTATGATGCATGGGCACGGGATGTCGTTGTTTCAGGAGTTTGCTCGGGAATGTACCGACGATAAAAATGTACAGGGGGCGAAAAAACAAATAAAACATGAACAAAAAAAAGACGTATTGCAGGGGAATTGAACCCGCCACTACGGTGTTGAGCACTGCTGTTTGTTGTAGACCGGCCGCATCTTGCGCAACCTCTATGAGAGGGTACGCATTGCAATACGCAACCTGCCCCCTACCGGCTTGTGCGCAACGCGCCAACTTGCAAGAGAGGGTACACCTTGCACGATTACCGGCAACCTGCCCCCCAACTGGCTTGTGCAAAGCGCGCCAACCTGCAAAAAAGGGTACACCTTGTCATACCATAGGCAACCTCCCCCCTAACCGACTTGTGCATGGCGCGCCAACCTCCAAGAAAGGGTACACCTTGCGCTGCCATCGGCAGCCTGCCCGCTGTCCAGCTTGTAAGCAGTGCACCAACCACAAGAAATGGTACACCTTGCGCCGCCGCCGACAGCTTGACCCCAATCCAGCTTGTTAGCAGCGCACCAACCACCAAGAAAGGGTACACCTTGTACTACCATCGGCAACCTGCTTCCGATCCGACTTGTAATAGCGCACCAACCACCAAGAAAGGGTACACCTTGCACTACCATCGGCAACCGCCCCCTATCCGGCTTGCAAACAACGCGCAACCTCCAAGAAATGTATACCTTGCACAACCTGGCCATCGTTGCATTGCAAGGATCACCCAACGTGTTCCGGGCGATTCCGAATGCAAGTTGTCAGCGATCTCCTCTTCCTTCCATCTCGTTATGCCATCTGCTAGCCTATTCTCCACGCCCGGTACATGCCTCGCCTGAAAACACCAACCCCCAATCGTCTCCAAAGCTCCCATCATCCTCATCAGTGCCCCTACCCTCGCCTTCTTCTCCCCCCTCCCCCCACACTTCTTCACCCACGACACGGCGCTCTCGTTGTCCGCCCTCATCATCACCGCCTCTCCTTCCCGCTCCGGTCTATCCCCCCTCGAAATCACCATCACATACGCCGTCATCGCCATCGCCATCAGTTCTAGCACGTTTATGCATATAGTCCCCTTCTCCCTTCTGCCTCGCCCTGATCGTCCTTCCTTGTACCTCCTCCGGCAACTCGTACCTCCAGAAAACCCTCGTTTCCATGCAACCCCCCCCCAACGCTCTCGTTGACGCATCCGAAAACCAGCTCCTCGAAGGAACTTGTTTGGCAAAGCTGAACGACGCCGCCGTTTCCTACTGCCCACCTCCCCCGCCCCTCCCCCTAGATACCACCGCCACCACCCCACCTCTGCCCTAAACTCCCATGTAAGCTTCACTACCTTGCGTGCTTGCGCCTTCTTCCTATCTATGTCTGCCCCACGCGTTCCCCCCTCCGGCCAGTTCCACCCCATTTAGATGCAGCCCGGCAAGCTGCAGAAGCCTGTGTACGAAGTAACGGCCGGCCTGATAACGAAGGCCGCGTGGTGCAGCTTACCTGCCAACACCAATACCTCGCGCACGGTAGCCTGTTTCGTGTGCTCTGGCCATTCCGCTAACCTCTCTCTCAAATCCTGCACTTTCTGTTTCGGCAATGAAATCGTCCCTGCTTCGTTATCCACCAACCACCCTAACACCACATGGTCCGTCCTCCAGCCTGTCATCTTCTTTGCGGGCAGTACTGGCTCCTCCTGCTCATCCCTCTCCCCTAATAATACATGGTGGGTGGACGCAAGCCCCTTCGTCAACTCCAGACACCGCTCCCCCTTGTCTTCCCACCGCACTTCCACACTAATCGCATCGTCTACGAAGAACCGCACAAACGCCGGATCATTCTTTCCCCCCCCACCGCCGGCTGCACCTTGTACTGCGGTGGGATCGGCACTATCCCTTTCCCCGTTGGCGGAGCTATCTTTACGTGTGCCGCTGCCCGTACCCCAGAAGGCGTTACCCGTACTGTGTCTCTCGTCGTCTGTCGGTGTACGTGTTCTATCGCCGACGCCACCAGCCCCCACCACCCAGGACTGCCCCGCCATTCGAACTGCAACCGAAGGTCTACTACCAGGAATTCCCCTACAACATACCCGAAAGCCGGCGCCCCTGCTGGTCTACTGGAACTTGGCGAAACGCGCTCTTCACGTCCTCCTTGGATACCTAGCTCTCAACCCCAGGAACCGTTCTAACACCTCCTTCAGTACAGTCGCCATCCCGCACGCCGGAATTTCTTCAAAAAAAGTGGTGGCATTCACCGGCCGCCCTCCCCCCCCCGTTGCTTCCGCTACTGGTATAGTCAAATCGTGTATCACCCGAAGTTTCTCTTTCTCTTCCACCACCCCGACCGGGGACACGCGCAAACCCGGATTTTTTGCTGCAACTTCTCTCCTGAACAACACCGCCCTGCCTGCTTCCACGTCCTCTACCACCTTCTGCCATATCGCTCCGTGCCATTTTTCGCGCTCGGATGATTCCCGTACGCTAGCTCATGCTTCAGGTCTACCCCCGGTCCTACTGCGATGGGTACCCCCACCTCTGCAATTTTTACCAGCACGTCCACGTGTTCAAAGCTCCCAAAACTTCCGGCAATCTTTTTCGTATCCATATGAGGCGCCAACAAACGTCCACCCAGACTCCGCACGACATGTCCGATACCACCTCCGCTAGCATCTATCATCTCTTCCCTCGGGGGGGTGGGCACTCAAAAGGGGTTCACTCGCTGGTTCAGTTTGTGCAAAGGGGGGAAAAGGGCACGGGGCGGATACGGCGGCCAAACTCTCAGACAACACGGCCCACGCCATATCGGCCAACACTGTCATCAACTTCAATTGTTCCGGTGACCCGGTTTTCGTTTTCCCGAGCCTCGATAGCGCTGCTCGCGACCTTGCTTTTCTCTCAGCCGCGCCACCCGGTGCTGTACCTGCTGCTCCGGACGCCACCGACCCCGGCACCGGCCCCGTCTCCGCGCCCATGACCCACTCCCCGCTCGCGCGCGCGCCCCATCCTGTAACCTCCCCCGCCCTCG
>FN648430.1:196355-206419 GCA_000310025.1 Ectocarpus siliculosus
TTGCGGTGGCCTTGTGAGGACGGGACATGCTGCATACGTGACGGACCCCGGCGGCTGACGTCAGTAGACTGGTCGCGCCTAGCTACCATTGGGGAATTGGAACCCGTCCGCCTAGGTCTTGAGTGGCGCGCTCTCCCCCCTGAATACACGGACGGCGATAGGCGTGACTCAATCCTCAAAGTCCCCGTGCCTTCTACACTGGTCACCCGTCGCTCACCCTGGCTCAACGACCTCCTCCTCTCACCTCCGCCCCTTTGCGGCGAGCCCCCGTCCTCTCCCCTTCCTTGGCCCCGCCATCCGCCTTGCTCTTCCTCCTCCTCGTCGCAGCGCCGTATCGGTGTCAACGTCCCAAGCCTTACCGTATTCGGCATGGGACCCCGCGCTCGGCAGCAGGATCCCGCCCCCCGCGCTCAAGCGCCGGGTCGGCCGACGTTGAAAAAAAAAACCGAACCGACGATGCTCTTGCTCTCTTTCTCTGTCTGTCTCCTCCCTTCCGTACACTCGCTTTCTTCTTCTTCCTCCTCTTGTTTGCTTGTTGTCTTGCTCTTTCGTTCAGATGTTTCTTCTGTTGTGAGCAAGGTGCATCTCTTTCTTTTTCTTTTCTTTCCGTTACACATGCCTACCTATCAATTCTCCCTTACCTACGGTGCCCCCTTTGATCTTTCTAGCTGTTCTGACAAAACACCAGGTCGTACAACACAACCTTCCACATCTCTATCATAGAAAATACTCAGAGACAGATTAGCAATGAAGCGTCAGAAAAAGCTACCTGTATGTCTACGATTGATTTCCGTCCGTCTACTTTCTTTAGGTCTTCTTGCCTGCACGTAGGCAAACTTCAGCCAATTTTTACGTGTGTGCCATGCACTCCCAACCATCATAGATATCAGAAAAACAGAGCCATAATTAATTCGGCTACACAAAGTGCAAGTATCATCTTTCAATATCCGCGGGTGGAACTTTTATTCGCATAAGGGTCATTTTATACATTCCAAATTTTTGTTCCAAAATTTCCAATTTTTTGGCGCCAAATATTTGAAACCGAACGGCTCATTTTATACGTGCTGCAGCTGGTCTTCCAATTTTTCCAAATTAATCTCGCCGCTTGCCTGGTGCCAACAATCACGACACACACACACACCCAACACCTTCGCCGTCAACACCTCCACAACCAAGACACCATGGCAGACAGCGCAAAGGGGCGGGCTGCTGGTCGCCGGGTGGCTGCTACCCCAGCTAGATACAGGGAGCAGGACCATCTCGGCGCTGCTGCCGGCAAAGGTTCGAGCCCGCGCGGAATGCTCCCAGGCATCTCTGGCGCATCGTCGGCGCTACACACCCTGATCCATTTCCCCCTCCGGCGAGGGCCGCCACAGGGGCTAGGTCATCAGGTCCTCCGAAGATGGCGGAAACTCTGCTTGATATCATGAGGGACGAGGAGGTCGACGGCATTGGTGCCGGCGGCGTTGATGTCGGCGGCGACGATGGTGCCGGTGGCGACAGCAGTAGTGACGACTCCTTCGACACGGGACACCCTTCCAGCAACAACGGCGCGGCAACCGGAAGCTCGGCGCGCACGGCGCTTGATGTACCGGCACTCCCTGTTGTGATGGACAAGGGTAAAACGCCGTCGAGGGCGAAATCTCCATCCCCAACACCGCAGCAGTCGGCGGCGTCCTCCACGACCCAGAGGTCCCTCAAACGTAACCACAACAAGCCGTACTCAGCGTGGCCTGTCAGCTTCCTACAGATCGCTATCCAGGCGCGAGGTATCTCCGGCCTTTCGAGGGAGAGGAGCAGCTTAGTGTTAGAGAAGGCCCTAGCCGGTGTCGACAAGGTGTGTGGGCGCCCAAGCCCCTACTACGCGGATCTCGAGGATAAAGCAACAGGTGGAAACCCTTCTGTGTGTTTGACTTTCCCCTCTCTCATCCCACTGTTCATCTACCTCTCTCTGTACAATCTCTCTCTCTCTCTCTCTCTCTCTCTCTCTCTCTCACACACACACACACACACATACACACGACGAAAGAGCATGTGTAGGTGGTACATTTCGCGTTATTTTGGTGCGTGTCCCTACGGCTGCATCGGCACCAAAGCCATGTGCACGAAAGCTCCAACCCCAACCGCTTTTTTTCATGACACCTCTCTGCTCCAACCATGGTTGTCAACCTGCGTGCTTCCAGGTGAAACCCCGGCCTCCAAGCCCCTAACGGCATCACCAAAAACCGTCGAGGTTCCGGAGGCCCTGGTTATGGCTGTGCGTAGCGCCATTCGCAGTGGGGCGAGCATTAACCCGAAGACAATGATTGACTGGGAAGAGAATTCCTACCTCGCCAGTCGCGTTTTGGAGGTGATAGCGGATGAAGACCGCGCGTCAGGGGCCGGCGTCACCATCGCTGGCCGAAGGAAGAGCAAGCATTGCATTCCCCGGGCGGTGGAGCTGATGGTCGCCGAGCGCTTCAGGGAGCGCCTTGCCGCGAGCAGGACGCAGTTGTCTAGGACGGAGCTCGACAATAAGGAGACCGGCAACACGCGGTCGGTATACTTTGAGCTATGGAAGGACTTCAAGGACACGGACGTGAAGGTGAGGTCTGAATGTATATCGTTTCCGTTAGCCCGCTGGAAGGTATTTTGTTCGTGGGTCTACGGACATGGTTTGGATATGTTAGCCGTACGTACAAGTGTGACGCAGATGGTGTAGAACCTTTTAGGTAGGGGTAGGGTGATGATGCACTGGGGCCCCCTTTTTGTTGTGTGGAGCAGCTCTGCTGCCACTCCTCCTTTCTGAGCACGACAGCGCCCTGGGTACGGGCGTTGCCTCACCATCTAAAGTTAATACACTACACAAACAATACCCGATAAGTACGCGGAGTACAGGGTTGCAAACCCTCTAGAGTTTGTCCCTCGAGGGATAGCCGAATCGGGTGATGGCTGCGTCGGACAGCGGTTCGGTCGAAGGGCTGGGGGAAGAGACCTCAGCCATGCAACAGCAACACGCCGAGGACCCGGCGATTGCGAGGCTGGAGGGCCAGTTATAGCAGCTGATGAGCATAGTGATCGAGCTGAAGAGGAAGGAGCCTGGCGACGCCGTGGCGGGCGATGCCAGTAGGGGCGGCGGTGCTGCCGTCCCAAGCCAGAGAGAGCCCTTGCCGTCGGAGGGCGGCGGGGCATTTTCCCGGGAAACGGCCCGTGATGGGCCAAATCACCCGTGGGAAAGCCGCTGGGACAACATACCGGGAGCGAGTCCTGGGGTTCCAGCGAGAGTGGGGCCTGGTGTAGGAGCTGACCGCGGGGAAGCGAGGGGGTTAAACCCCCCAGGTGAGATACCCGCAACTCGTGGTAACGGTGATTACATCGATAGCTTCAATCACTCGAAGAAAGTGAACGTGGTGGCCCCTCGCCTTGAGGGGGGCCGCAGCAGCGGATTTAGCACGTGGCGAAAAGCTTTCATCCAGGCCGCTAAGACCGTGGAACTAGACGGTCAATTCATCGGGAGTACTGAGAGACATGCCCCCGTGGGCGACCCGAACATGCCCACCTCCACACTGTATAACGACTTGCGCTACACTAGGAGCGAGGTCGCACGTGGGCTCGCCGCGTTCCACTTCATCACTACCACCGTGGTGAAAGAAACCGACAAAGCTGTCGTCAGTAGTTGTGTGACGGCGAAGGGGGTCCTCCCGGAGCTTGAGAAAGTTTACGACCCCGAGTCGCAGGGATCCAAACAAGCCCTGATCAAAGAGATGTTCCGCTTCTCGATCCCGGCACACAGCAGCAGCAATCCAATCGAGCACCTAAGCAAGCTCGAGCAGATATACATGCACCTACGCGAAAAGGGGCTCAACGCTGACACACCATTTGTCCTCGCACACTTCGTCGACTCGCTTCCACCCGAGTACCAACAAGCGAAGTTCCTGTTGGAGACGGCGACGAAGCTGGACAGGGGCGAGATCGTCAGGATCGTGAGCACGGTGCACGCGAGCCTCCCGGAGGGGAGGAAGGCCCCGAAGGGCCAGCGGAAGGCGGAGCATGCTTTCCTCGCGAGCGACGGTGGCAGCAGGGGTGGAGCGCCCGGCCGCGGCAGCGGCGGCCGCAACAAGGGTGGCGGCGGCGGTGGTGGCGGCCAGAAGGGGAAAGGGGGTGACAGCAAGGGCGGTGGGGGCGGTGGTGGTGGCAACAGCGGCGGAGGCGGCGGCGGCGGTGCAAGTAGCATGCACGGCCGCTGCTTCCGGTGCGGAGAGAAGGGTCACCAGGCGGCCGCCTGTACCAAGCCCGAGCCCCTGCAATGCGAGAAGTGCCTGGGCTACGGACACGACAAGAGCACGTGCTCGTCCGAGCAGGCGGTGCTCGCGGTGGAACTGCCGGTCTTGGACGCCACCGCACTGGACGTGGCAGAGGAGGCGCTAGTGGTCCGTGACTTCACAGTCGAGTGGAACAGAGTCGTTGATCGAGGGGGTGTAGAGCAGGCCAGGCAGGAAAGGTTTGTGGCCGATACCGGCGCAACCAACCACATGTTCCCGAGCGCTAGCGCGTTCGAAAGCACTGCACGCACAAACAAAGCTTCCTTCACACCCTCTCCGGCAGCAATGTACTCTGCCTCCGTAGACGACAAAGATACGATAGCTTGCGTCTTGCTACCGTCGCTGATGACGGTCCCTCCAACCGTTGTCGCCAGCCCTGACACCGAACGCCTATCCTCAGCGTCGGCGTAGCTAGCGTCCACGTACACCGCCAGCCCCAGCCACGATCCCCGTTTATAGGTGATCCCGAGGTCCCTCGTCTCTTTGAGGTAGGCGAGGATCTTCCGTATCGCCTTCCAGTGCCTCTCGGCAGGGGCATGGGTGTGGCGCGCTACCGCACGCACAGTGAACGAGATGTCCGGGCGCGAGAACGTCGACACCCACATCATGCTGCCGATAGCCTCCCTCACCGGCCACTCCCCTCCGCTCTCGTCATCTCGCTTCGGCCCTGGGTCGGCACCAGGGGAAGCAGGGATAGGGGAGGTCGATTGCACATCAAAGCGATTCACGATGCTGTCAATGTACGCGGTTTGGGAGATTCTAAGGGTCCCAGCCTCTAGGTCTCTCTCAACGGCACACCCGTCGAACCACACACACTCTCCAAGGTCTTTGGTGGGGAATGCCTTGTTGAGGGAAGCGAGCAACTCCTTGCAATCATCATCAGACCCAGCCACCAAAATGTCATCCACATAAATCACGATAATCATCACCACGACATCGTCTTTCATCTTGCGGAAGACGCATGGGTCCGCCTTGCACTGCTCGAACCCGTTTTCTACAGGCGTGTCGGCAGCGTGGTACCCCCACTGCCTGCCGCTCTGCTTCAAGCCGTAAATAGCACGCTCAGCCTTCACAACTTTGTGGGATTTTTCCCCGCACCCCGCGGGGAGCCTCAAGAACACATCCTCGTCTAACTTAGCGTGTGTAAACGCCTGCTTGACATCCCAGTGGTTGAGTTTCAATGATTTCTCATTGGCTACCGCAAGCATCAGTTTAATGAATGCGGATGATGGGCAAGGGGAGGATGAATACATGTAGATGATGGGCAAGGGGAGGATGAGTAGAAGTAGTCCACATTCGAAATTTGCGAAAACCCCGTAGCGACCAGACGCGCTTTGAACTTCTCGATTTTCCCCTCCTTGTTCGTCTTCCAAGTAAAACTACACTTAGAATTCACAGGTCTACGCCCCTCTGGCGTACCGTCTACGAATGAAAACGTTCCCGTGTCCAAGTGCCCATCAAACTCTTCCCTCATGGCCTGTTCCCACCCCTCTCTGTACACAGACTTGGCAACGCCGGCTACGGTCATGGGGGGGTTTTCAACGTCACTCGGACGCTTGCCTATGGGGGATTCTATACTCAGCTCGGTCGACGCCAGGGCCTTCACGAAGGCGTCTGGAGAGTTGAGCACGAGGTCCTCCGCTCCCAGCAGGAAGTCCTCGGCCTCTTGGCGCGCGATGCTGGCCTCCTCCGCGCGCTCGCACAGCAGCGCTTGCACCGCCCTCGCTTCTAGCCCTTCCACCACGTCGACCACACGCGCGAGCATCCAGTGGGTGTACTCCTCCGTGCTGTTGATGGGCAGGGTGGGCAGCCCGGCCGCCGACGCATGGCGGGCGAGCAGACCTTCGGCACTCGTTGGCGACGGCGACGACTCGTACCTCGTGTTCCGGCGAGGGTTCTCCCTGAGTCGACGGCTGGTGAGTTCGGCCGGCTCGCCAAAGCGGGCGGGCTTCCGTTCCTCGGGCCCGGGGAGCGCCGGGATATCCGTGTCGCTGACGCCGTCGCTGTCACTGCCGCTGTCATTGCTGCTGCCGCCACCGCTGCTGCTGCTGCTGCTGCTGCTGCCGCCGCCGCCGCCACCGCGGCTGCTGCTGCGGCGGTCGTCCTCGCCGCCGCCCACATCGGCCATCCCGGTCGACGTGGTAGATGGGGCGACGCTCGCGCCCTCCATGCTCGAGGGGGCGCCATCGCTAGCGTCGTCCGCGCCCGGCTCCTGGGGCGCGGCCGGCGGCGCCGGCGGCGCATCGCGCGCGGGCGGCTCCGCGGGCCCCGGGGTTACCGTCGTGTCAAGGTGGAAACTTCCATCCTCAGGTTCTCCCTCCGCCCTCCCTCCACCGTGGCATGACGCACCCTCCCCGCCCTCGTGCTCCCCATTCGTGAGCTCCTCGTCCTCCTCTGCAATGGGAGGCAGCGGCTGGGGGTGCGCGGTCGAGGCGGCGGGCACAGATTGCCAGGTGAAGTTGCGAGTGGTGATCGCTTGGCGTTTTTCGTTCAGGATGCGCACGCGTACAATGGTCACTGAACAACAAAGGCAAGAAATAAATAAAAAAAGATGTGGCGCGCAGCACGCAGGACCCTCTTTCGCTGTTCAACCGGCCGTTTCCATGGCGAAACAGGCGAGCAGCAGTTAAGGTCGACTCTTGCCGGCCACAGAAGGCGGAAGCTGCTCGAACTCGGGGACGGCTCATGATTTGCGATTCCACACCAAACCATACTCGAGGCGCCACGAGATTTGGACTGTAGCTCGAGATCAGCATTTTAGACCGGCTCGGGCAAGGGGTGGGCTATGCGAATGAAACTTCCACGGATATTGGACGATGAGACTGAAGCTAAAGCTTCAGAACAGTCACTCTGTGAGCCTCTGCACACTGTTACTACAAAGTGGCCATTGCCAGGGATACACCTATCACAAAAGTTACATCCCAACAGGTTATCAGCTCTCGTCACATCACAGCAAGGGGGAGCATCAGCAGCATCATCCGCGCAAGCGTCGCATACAGTCCAAGATCGGCACAACGCTTCGAGTTCCGAAGAATCTACCGCTGGGCAGCACTCCTTCTTCGGGGCACGTGAGGACTTCCATCAAGTTCGTCGGCTTCACTCCCGACCTCATCTGGGTCGTCAATTTCACGTTCTACGCGTTCATTAAGCTACCCTCAACGTCTACCCGTCCATCGGGGGATCGTTATTGACATCGTAATTTCTGCGCATTTTTTCGCGGAATTTTCTAGAAGGAAAGACCTCAGTTTGACGGGACATCATGCAAACGGTACACAAACCGTTAGTTCGGCAGGTTCTTCAGCAGCTTAGCCAAGATATAGGCACGTACACAAGAGACGCTTGCCACCACATCGGTGTTCATCGCCGAGAACAACAAATAAGTGTACGGCAACTCGACGAATATCGTCGCGTTGCGTGTCTGAAGCTTTCGATTTTTTCAGCGGGTAACAATCAGGGTGAACACCAACAAGACGCCCGATGAGCACACAGGGGAACCGGGGGACCCCAAAAAACAAAGCAGCATCAAAAACAGAAGAAAGAAATAAGTGATAACAAACGAGCCAGGGCGACAGGCTTCAGGGAGGAGGCAAAAGAGAGCACAGAAAAACCACGGTCGCCGCTCGCTCTGGACCGCTGGAAACTCTCACATAGCACTGCATATGTGCAAACGTTAGGTAGGGCCCAAGTCTATTGCTTGGCATAACGCCCATCGCTTCTAATGCAGCAGCAGGATGCACGGGTAGCCTCTCATACAACAGGAAGCAAAACGACTGCGGTTGGTCGACGTTCGATGCTGTTGGGACCCCACGGGCGAAAGGCGAGAGAGAGAGAGAGAGGTAGACTAGAAGAAGGGAGCGGAGAGAAGACAAGGCATTGACTCTCGGGAGGACACATACTCTCGTCCCTCTGGCTCACCGCAGGCTGTCAGACATGATGTCACATTGTGTATCGAACGGTGATGTCCGATGTCGGCTCAGCAACAGCAAACAAACACAACAAACAAGTATAGTCGCCGTGTGCGAACTGTGGACTATCTTGTTGTAGGAAGTGAGAACTAAAGAGAACATGACTGAAAAGCACCACGGACGAACTATTATCCCGATACGCTTGCCGTCCGCCATAGATGCGCACCGCTGCACGAACGAGCAGACTGCTGGGTATCATATCTCACAACGTAGTAATTATGATTGTGCTGCCATCTACCTTACTTATCGCTCAAATTTAAGACTACGCGGTGTCTGTCGGCCGTACTCCGCGTACTTATCGGGTATTGTTTGTGTAGTGTATTAACTTCAGACGGTGAGGCAACGCCCGTACCCAGGGCGCTGTCGTGCTCAGAGAGGAGGAGTGGCAGCAGGGCTGCTGCACACAACAAAAGGGGGCCCCGGTGCATCATCACCGTACCCCTACCTAAAAGGTTCTACACCATCTGCGTCACACTTGTACCTACGGCTAACATATCCAAACCATGTCCGTAGACCCACGAACACCCTCCCTGGTTCTTCACGCAAGTGACTAACCATCAGTGGGGCAAAAACACCCCGGATACATCAATAAAATGCCAATACGGTGGTCGAGGGGAAACCCGGCGCCCGGGCAAAACCCCTCGAAAATAAATCCCATCCAACACAAACCATTGCTATCACAGCGGATCACAACGGCCGCACTTATCAGGAAGGCCAAGGCGAAGACAAGAATGCGAGGCAAGCCTCCTACTCCTGCCATTGGGACACAGCCCGCGACAGTAATGCATCTTTCCCCGCATGGTATACATGACCTTCCCCAAGCGCTAGAAAATCCTACAGAAGCTCCGGCAAATTCATCAGCTTTTTCCGGTGGTACTGCAGGTTGCTCTTGCTAAGAGCCTTGGTGAGCATGTCTGCATGTTGCTCCGACGTCGACACAAACTTGATCGAGATGTCACCCGACCTAAACAATCCACGAATGAAGTGGTACCGCACGTCGATGTGCTTGCTACGCGCTGAGCTAAGGGGGTTCTGCACCAAAGCCATGGCCCCCTGATTGTCCTCAAGGACCTGAATGCTACCGCCGCTGGTCTCTGGGGCAATAAACGAAAGCACTGCACGCACAAACAAAGCTTCCTTCACACCCTCTCCGGCAGCAATGTACTCTGCCTCCGTAGACGACAAAGATACGATAGCTTGCGTCTTGCTACCGTGGCTGATGACGGTTCCTCCAACCGTTGTTGCCAGCCCTGACACCGAACGTCTATCCTCAGCGTCGGCGTAGCTAGCGTCCACGTACACCGCCAGCCCCAGCCCCGATCCCCGTTTGTAGGTGATCCCGAGGTCCCTCGTCTCTTTGAGGTAGGCAAGGATCTTCCGTATCGCCTTCCAGTGCCTCTCGGCAGGGGCGTGGGCGTGGCGCGCTACCGCACGCACAGCGAACGAGATGTCCGGGCGCGAGAACGTCGACACCCACATCATGCTGCCGATGGCCTCCCTCACCGGCCACTCCCCTCCACTTTCGTCATCTCGCTTCGGTCCTAGGTCAGCACCAGGGGAAGCAGGGATGGGGGAGGTCGATTGCACATCAAAGCGTTTCACCATGCTGTCAATGTACGCGGTTTGGGAGATTCTAAGGGTCCCAGCCTCTAGGTCTCTCTCAACGGCACACCCGTCGAACCACACACACTCTCCAAGGTCTTTGGTGGGGAATGCCTTGTTGAGGGAAGCGAGCAACTCCTTGCAATCATCATCAGACCCCAGCCACCAAAATGTCATCCACATAAATCACGATAAT
>FN648430.1:206919-232053 GCA_000310025.1 Ectocarpus siliculosus
CCGGGTTTGCCGTCGTGTCAAGGTGGAAACCTCCATCCTCAGGTTCTCCCTCCGCCCTCCCTCCACCGTGGCATGACGCACCCCCTCCGCCCTCGTGCTCCCCAGTCGTGAGCTCCTCGTCCTCCTCTGCAATGGGAGGCAGCGGCTGGGGGTGCGCGGTCGGGGCGGCGGGCACAGATTGCCAGGTGAAGTTGCGAGTGGTGATCGCTTGGCGTTTTTCGTTCAGGATGCGCACGCAATCACGGTTTGTGTTGATTCCAGGGCCGAGGTAAAAACACTTTTTTGCTTTCGGCTCTGACTTGTGCGTGCGCTTGACCTTGTATACGGCGGGTTTGAGGAACGGGTACGTCGCCTCTGGGGGAGGTGGGTGCCCGTGCCACATTTCGTACGGCGATTTCTTGTCCGGGTTGGATGTGGTGGAGGTGCAGTTCAGGGCGTTGCATGCCCAAGCTGTGGCTTCGGCCCAAAGGGAGGGGTAGATTGGTGCTTCGGGGTAAAGAATCGGCGCTTGTATGCGGGCGGCTAGTGCTGCATTCTTTATCAGTCCCAGTGCTCTCTCAGCTACAACGTTGTATTCTGGGCTGTATGCGGGGGTGAACTCCTGCTTGATGCAATACTTGCGGCACAGCTTTCCGAACTCTCCCTCGAAAAACTCTCCTCCGTTGTCAGACCGCACGACCATGACCTCGGATGGGGCTCCGTCTGCCCTGTTTTCCGCTAGGTATCTCTCGAATGCCTCTGCAGCGTCTGACTTGTTTTTCAAGAAGTAGACGCGGTTCCACCTCGTGCAGTCATCCCTTACAATGAGAGTGTACCACTTCCCCCCCAAGCTCTGCACCCTTGCCTTCCCACTCAAATCCACAAAAACTCTCTGCAGCTTCTTAACTGCTCGGGTGGACGTCCTGTTGGGGATGGGCTTGGATAGCCCCTTTGCCGTCGAGCACCCCATGCACTCCCGGAGCTGGCCCACCAGCGTCACCCCTTGCTGCTTCGCCGTGTTCTTCAGCAGCACCTCGTGGGAGTGGCCGTGTGCGCAGTGGAAGTCGTTGATGTCAACGGGGGTGCGGTTCGCTTTCGCGTTACCAGGAGCAATTATGGCACAGGCTAGTTCCCTACCCGAGTCTATGCGGTGACCAGTCTGAACGAACAGGTCCCCCCATAGAGGGAAGTACACCGACTCCCCCCCACCAACGAACACCTCCAACTCACGCTCGTCTGCGGCTAAGCGGCCCTTGGTTTGCTTCAAAAGGGCTGTGAGGGACACGAGGTTGTAATTCAGCTCCGGCACATGAGCGACCCGTTTCAACAGCAGGTCTGTGGTCCCAACGCGAGAACCGATGGACACCCTCACGTCGCCGTAGCCTACTATGGCGAAGGCTTGCTTCCCTGCGGCGACACTCAAACGTCGATCGCACTCATGGTAGTTTTCGAAGGCGTTAGCGCTCGGGAACATGTGGTTGGTTGCGCCGGTATCGGCCACAAACCTTTCCTGCCTGGCCTGCTCTACACCCCCTCGATCAACGACTCTGTTCCACTCGCCTGTGAAGTCACGGACCACTAGCGCCTCCTCTGCCACGTCCAGTGCGGTGGCGTCCAAGACCGGCAGCTCCACCGCGAGCACCGCCTGCTCGGACGAGCACTTGCTCTTGTCGTGTCCGTAGCCCAGGCATTTCTCGCATCGCAGGGGCTCCAGCTTGGTACAGGCGGCCGCCTGGTGACCCTTCTCTCCGCACCGGAAGCAGCGGCCGTGCATGCTACCTGCACCGCCGCCGCCTCCGCCGCTGTTGCCACCACCACCGCCCTTGCGACCACCCCCTTTCCCCTTCTGGCTGCCACCGCCGCCGCCGCCCTTGCTGTGGCCGCCGCTGCTGCGGCCGGGCGCTCCGCCCCTGTTGCCACCGTCGCTCGCGAGGAAAGCATGCTCCGCCTTCCGCTGGCCCTTCGTGGCCCTCCTCCCCCTCCGGGAGGCTCGCGTGCACGGTACTGACTACCCTGATTATCTCGCCCCGGTCCAGGTTTGTAGCCGTCTCCAACAAGAATTTGGCTTGTTGGTACTCGGGTGGAAGGGCATCGACAAAGTGTGCGAGAACAAAGGGTGTGTCAGCGTTGAGCCCTTTTTCCCGCAGTCGTGAGTACAGCAGCTCGAGCGTGTATAGATGCTCGACAGGGTTGCTGTTGCTGTGTGCGGGGATCGTGAATCGAAACATCTTCTTCATGAGGGCTTGTTTCGAGCCCTGCGACTCCGGGTTGTGTACTTTGTCGAGCTCCGCAAGGATCTCCTTTGCGGTCTCGCATTTATTCACGATTGCCTTGTCGGCTTCTCGGACGATGGCTGTAGTCACAAAGTGGAACGCCTGGAGGCCCCTCTGAACCTCATCACTTGTGTAGCCCAAGCTATACAGCTCCGAGCTAGGCCTGTTTGGGTCACCGACGGGTGCGTGCTTCTCGGCGTTGCCGATAAGCTGCCCGTCCAAGCCTACGGTTTTTGCGGCTTGAATAAGTGCCTTCCTCCACGAGTCGTACCCGTGGCCGCGACTCTCCCCTTCGAGACGCGGTGCATTGACCGTAACACGTTTTTGGCTACTACTACTGTACCCATCAAAAAATGCTCCGGCCCCTCGAATTGCGGTTTGCTCACCTTGGGGGTTTAACCCCCTCGCTTCCCCGCGGTCCGGTCCTACGCCCGGGCTCATTCCGGCTGGCCCCACAGGATTCGCTCCCGATCTACCTGCCCAGCCAGTCGTCACTCTCGCTGGAACCCCAGGACTCGCTCCCGGTATGTTGTCCCAGCTGCTTTCCCGCGGGTGATTTCGCCCATCACGGGCCGTTTCCCGGGAAAACGCCCCGCCGCCCCCAGGCGGCAGAGCCTCTCTCTGGCTTGGGACGGCAGCACCGCCGCCCCTACTGGCATCGCCCGCCACGGCGTCACCAGGCTCCTTCCTCTTCAACTCCATCACTACGCTCATCAGCTGCGATAACTGGCCCTCCAGCCTCGCAATCGCCGGATCCTCGGCGTGTTGCTGTTGCATGGCTGAGGTCTCTTCCCCCAGCCCTGCGACGGAACCGCTGTCCGACGCAGACATGACCCGATGCGGCTATCCCTCGAGGGACAATCAACTCTAGAGTGTCTGTCGGCCGTACTCCGCGTACTTATCGGGTATTGTTTGTGTAGTGTATTAACTTCAGACGGTGAGGCAACGCCCGTACCCAGGGCGCTGTCGTGCTCAGAGAGGAGGAGTGGCAGCAGGGCTGCTGCACACAACAAAAGGGGGCCCCGGTGCATCATCACCGTACCCCTACCTAAAAGGTTCTACACCATCTGCGTCACACTTGTACGTACGGCTAACATATCCAAACCATGTCCGTAGACCCACGAACACGCGGCAGACTCAAGGTAAGGCAGCAACACGCTTATACCGATGCATACCACCCATCCATGCATGCAGCAAACAAAAAAATAACGAAGGCGGACCGTCTGTTGTTGTTTGTCTCAACTGTGCTGCCGTTGCTCTTCATAGCTAACGACTAAAAAAAAAAAGTAGGAGACGCGCATCGCCTACGCAAGCAACGCGTGCAGCCCAAAACAACAGAGACGATCACCTTACGACCTTTGCAACACATTCCGAGCATATACTGCAGCAACCGCATGTATGTATGTGTACAGCAGCCGCACGTTGTGTACGACGGTCACTCAGGAAGACAACCACAAACAAACAAAAAAAAACACAGGTTGTGGCGCGCAGTACGCAGAACCCTCTTTCGCTGTTCAATGGGCCGTTCCCACGGCGGAACAGACAAGGTACAGGGAAGTCCGACTCTTGCCGGCCACAGGAGGCGGAAGCTGCTCAAACTTGGGGACGGGTCATGATTTGCGATTGATTCCCCACCGAACGGATGATATCGAACGATGAGACTGTTTCAATTAGCTTCAGAAAAGCTTCGGAATTAACTGCGAAACTTGGGGGCCCAGTCATAGACATGGCAAGTAAAAAATCTAAAACTGAACTAATGGGTGGGTGACCGGCGGACCCCGAAAAGCAAAGCATGAAAAATAAAAATAGAAAGAAGGGAGAACAAAGACACGTGAGCCAGACGCGACAGGCTTCAGGGAGGTGGCAAAAGAGAGCATCGAAAAGCCACCGTCGCCGCTCTACTCACATAGCACTGCATGAAGCAAACAGTAGGGGCCATACCCATTGCTTCAAGTTCAAAGGCAGCGCCCATCGCCTCACATGCAGCAGCCGGGTACACGGGTAGGCTCTTACTCAGCAAGAAACAAACCGATTGCGGGTGACGTTCGGTGGTGTTGGGACCCCAACAAACGGCGATAGGCGAGAGAGAGACAGGTACTACTGTACAGACCAAAAGGAGAGAGCATCAAGAAGGCACTAACTCTCAAGAAGACACTCGCTCTCGTCCCTGTCGCCCACCGCAGGCTGTAACGAACGGCGACATCCGATGTGCGCTCAGCAGCATCAAACATAACAAACAAACATGGTCGCCGTTGCCGAACTGTGGAGACTCTCAATCATCATTTATTTTTGGTGTGATTTAAGAATTTACAACAATAAAGAACATGGAGGACTAGACGCACTACTCACGAACTAGTATTATCTCAACACGCTAGCCGTCGCGACAGACGCGCACCGCTACACGAACGACCAGTTGTCAAACCTCACTACTGTACGCAAAAAAAAACGTGCTGCCGTCTCCCCCTTATCGCTCAAATTACTACTACGCAGCACACTCAAGGTAAGGCAGCAACACGCTTACGATGCTTTTGTTGGAATATTTGGCACTACCGTAGCTTCAACATTAGGTAGTCAGTTTGACTAGTTCAAATATTGTCAATGTCGCTATGTCATGTAGGTAAAATTCCGTATGGTCTGTCATACTCGGAATATGGAGACATGGTTGATGTTCTGTGTTTCATATCCAGAAATAATCTGCATAGCCTAGATTTCCAGAAATATGTCAAAGTGCAAGTAGCTCAGACTTGCGTGCTCGGAAATATATATGCATCGGGTAGTTGTCGCAAGTGCCTCTGACTTGTGTGTATGAAAGAATATGTACCGCCGCAAGTAACTCAGACTTGCGTGCTTGAATGAATGAATATTTGTCTGCGCTCAGCAGTCGAATTTGGAAAGTACATTATTAGTTCAATTGTTGAAGCTGTATTCTGTGGTTTGTCGTACGTCAGTGCAAGTAATCACTTGTGCGTGCAAGTACAATACTTGATGTGCATACGTGGCACAAGTTCGAGAGCATGGTGTTGAAGTCATCTTTCCAGAAACGTATCGTAGCTTACCAGTACCGTATTCTGAACACGTGTGATTGGTCGACGTTGTCGGATAGGTGTGATTCCATGATTTCGAGAATGAGCGCGTACTCGCCCCATCCTCTCACTCTGCTTCTCTGGGGGTTCTCCAACCCTCTGCTTCTTTGGGGTTTCTCAACCTCTCTACTTCTCCGGGGTTCACTACCCCTCTGTTTCTCTACATTCTTTCTGGTCTCCACTGATCAAGTAATTACATTTCCACCACACCATCTTCTTCTCCTTCGGACCTTCCTGCGTACTCAGAGCCAAGCCTCTCGTACTAAAGGGTCCAGCGGCACAACAAGTGAGTTGGCACGCCGCGCTGCAGCCGTACAGGACACGTACAGGCTTACACGCAGCACTTGAGTTTTTGCCTTTGACCTGTGACTATAAGATTGCACAATCGGGTGCTCTGCTTATGTAAATCAGTGGTCATTGCTGCATACGCACGTTCTACTTGCGCGACACACTGCGGAGAGAGCACGCACCAACTCAAGAGTAAATTAGGACTACCCTTTTTGACGACAAACAACAACACCTCTTCGAGAGCCGATACGGGTCGTCAACACCCACAAGCCTACATCCCCAAGAGGTTATGAGCCTCGGTTAGCGCTCTGGCACATCGTTCGAGGTCAAGGTCGAGGAAACGAAGATTCGGGACTCGTGACAAGATCTGGAAGCGAGGAATACTTTCTGGATCTACGAGATCTACGACGGAAATCAAGAACACGAGAAATTGGATCGGACTGGCGGAGCTCCAGGATCCAACAAGCAAGTACAAGCCCTCAAGCGCAGCAGCTGGTGTAACATCATGGCAGAGTCCACCGGCAAGCTCACGTCGATCGTCAGAGGCATCCCGAAGTTCGACGGGAATCCAAACAAGTATGAAGATTGGAAGGTCGACATCAAGACCGTTCTGGAATTATCTCGGCGGGACATGTTCGAGATATTGAATGGCGACTCCTCAAGACCGAATGAGATCTATGCGCGGCGAGCCCGTGCATCAGGCACCATGGAAGCCCCGGTGCCCAGCGAGGAAGTCGCTGACGGGGACAGCAGCAAGGCTGTAGGAACTCAAGAAGAATCATCAGCCAGCAGTGCGGCGACTGCTGTTGTGATACCAGGAAGGACTGCGGATCGTGACAGTCCCGGGACAGGATCGCCGGATCTTCAAGCGCGAGATTTGGAACAACCTGGGCCACCTCAGAATCAACGTGAGATTGATGAATGGGAGCAGATCAACGCTCTACTATATAATGTCTTATTCCTGACTACCAGTGGAGACGCAAAGTGTTTTATGCGCACGTACGAGTCGAAGAAAGGAAGGAAGGCAGACGGCCAAGCAGCCTGGCTTGCGCTGGAGAACAAGCATCAGAACAAGTCAACTCACAGGAGGCAACAACTCATGACAAGACTTGCCAACTTCCGAATGGAAGAAGGATCCGATCCGGACACCTTCTTCAGGAACATTGACCAGCTCGCCGAGCAGCTCGAGCTGGTAGGAGAGCATGTTTCGCGGCACAGAAAAATGGACACCATCATGAGGGGGATGCCCAGAGAGTACGAGTCCATCAAGTTCCACGTCATGAGCAATCCAGATTTTACTCTGGAGCAGCTAAAATTCACTATTCAGAACATGCACATGAACGGATATGCAACATCCGGGCGCAGAGGAAGGGGATCAGCCATGGCAGCTGGTCCAGCTAGACGTGACACGTCTAAGGTCAGACGCTACTCGTGTGGTGAGCTTGGACACTACCAGAAAGACTGCACGAAGACGGGAGGATCGGCCGACAACCTCGGTGGCGACACATCCACACCCCGTCAGAACGGCGACACGACCGGAAAGAAGAAATGGTGTTCTTTCCACAAAACACACACCCACGACACCTCAGAATGCAAAGCATCAGCGGCTAGGAAGGCCGCACCGAAGTCTTCTAGGAAACAGCACAGGCAGGGCAAGAGCAACTTCGCCAACGCAGCTGCTGAAGAAGATGAGTCATCAAGCGACAGCGTCTCAACGAAAGACATCGCTAGGGTGTTCAAGCACATCAGCTTGTCTCTTCAAGCTTCTGAGGAGAAGGATTCTACGACATCGGATCAAGACAGCGATGACATCCCAAAAGCCATGGGATTCTCGTTCACAGTCACGGAAGAGGAAGAAAGCCTCTCCACATCGGACCACAACACTACCCGCTTGCCGATGATGGTGGACAGCGGAGCATCTGCTCACTACATCGACGACAAACTGGTTCCAGGGATCAAGGCGATGATGACAGATTATCGTAGACTGGTCCCATCCCGTGTCATAACCACGGCAGGCCTGCACAAGCTGCGTGGAACAGCTACAGGCTACATACGGTGTGGCATCACCGACAGCCACGGCAAGACGCATGTGGCGTGTCTACCCATCACGATAGTTCCGGGGATCGGACGGAACTTGTTCTCATCCGGAGCTGCCCAGACGAAGGGAATAGAAACCATCATATCGGATGTTCCTAGACTGAAACGGAAAAACGTTCACTTTCCTCTGAGGCGAGATGGGTCGATCTTCAAGGTGGATTTGAAGATTCTCCCCAAGATTTCATCAGCTCAGGCACAGTCGGCATTCCCTGCTACCAACGAGGACACGGACAACTGGCACCGTCGTCTCGGACACCTGAACGAGAACAGCATGAAGACGCTGCGCTCCAAGCCTGACTCGGGTGTTTTGTTCCAAGGAGATCTTTCCCCTTGCAAGGTTTGCAAGCTTGGGAAAAGTGCTCAGCTCAAGCATCCAAAGGAGCCTACGGTCACGACAACCTCTCCGTTCGAGTTGGTCTACACGGATTTGGCCGGACCGTTCAAGCCTCAAGCAAAGGACGGGTCCAACTATTTCAGCAAGTTCACGGATCACCACACCAGATGGAAAGCGGTTTACCCGATATCTTCCAAGGATCAAGCTATCGACACCCTGGCTTATTTCATTCAGGACTACGTCATCCCCCTGGGGCTAAGGGTGCAGCGTCTACGCTGCGACAAAGGCGGAGAGTACGTGGCTGAGTACTACAGGAGCTACTGCAGGGAAACCGGAATAAAGATGGAGTTTGCATCGACAAATACTCCTCAGCAGAATGGTGTATCGGAACGTGACGGAAGGACGATAATGAACATGACAAGGTGCATCCTCATCGACACTGGACTTCCGAAGTTCCTGTGGGGAGAAATATGCGAAACGTCGGTCTTCCTTATTAATCGCTCTCCTCATCGTGCACTTGGCGGAAGCTCGCCACACTCCAAGCTATTTGGGAAAGAACCAAATCTTTCGGGTTTGAGGGGTATTGGAGCAAGGGCCTTCGTGCACAACGAGAGACACGGCAACAAGCTAGAACAGAGGGCTTGGGAAGGCATCATGCTGGGGTACAGCAAGGACAGCAAGTCCTATCGAGTCTACAATCCACACAACCGCCGGATTACGGAAAGCCGGAATGTCACGTTCATTGAGACGCCGCCAACGGCAATACCGGAAGCTGGACAAGACAAGCTCCTGTCCAATCAAGACGAAGACGAAGATGCAGATAACAACGGCGCTGATGAAGCGTATCGTTGGGACATTCTTGCACATTTACCCCTCCTCGGCACAACCAGGGAGGAACCCAACAACGAGGAGGACCAAGAGTTGGAGAAAAACAACTATTTGGAGGGTTCACCACGTCCACTCACGACAACCGGTTCAGGGGTCACGTTTGATCCGCCATCAACACCGGATTCTGTGGGAACACCGAGTAGCCGAACGTCATTTGACCACGGAGAGGACTCGACGCAGGGACAGGACCCCTCAAGTTCTTCATTGCTTCCTGATACATCGCCAGACAGGGCAACATCACTACGGTCGCAGGGACCTGTCACATCTTTGAGCAGGACATTACGGTCCAAGGGACCAGCCCAAGACCCCCCGAGTGTGGACACTGCGGGGCTAGACGGAAAAACGAGACTCGAATTGAAACGACTGGCTACGTCGGCCACGTTCGAGAAAGAAGACTATGCGCACGAGCCGGAACGTAGTTCACTCGTGGAGTATGCATACGTCACGGAAACAATCACCCAATCCAACCCGGATCCTGCCAGCATTACGCTGCCCAACACGTTCAAGGAAGCCAAGGCATCAACACACAGCGCACAATGGTCCAAGGCAATGGACAAGGAAATGGCGAGCCTTCACGAGAACAACGTCTACGACCTCATCCCAAGATCGGCGGTTCCGGTCGGAAACAAGGTCATCGGATCGCGGTGGGTGTTCAAGGTCTAGAGCGACTACACTTTCAAGGCAAGAATTGTCTGTCAAGGATATGCTCAGCGACCTGGGAATCGATTGCGGGGCAACCTTTGCAACCGGTTTGCCGCATCGAGAGTCAACGGATACTAATGGCCATCGCCTGCCATTTTGACTGGGATATTTTGATGCTGGACGTCAAGACGGCGTTCCTTCAAAGCCCTATCGACTCACCGACATACGTGCGACAAGCTCCTGGATACGAGAAGCTTGACGCTCAAGGAAAACCCTTCATCATGAAGTTAAAGCAAGCTGTTTATGGACTGCGGACAGCAAGCCGCGTTTGGCATCTCACATTGGACAAGGCTCTTATGGCGATGGGATTCAGGGCTACAAAGACGGACCCGTGCATGTACATCACAGAAATTGGGGGAGGATACTGTCTATTGACAATTTACGTTGATGACATTCTCCTGACATCGCCGGACAAGAAGCTACTCGTCAAGAAGAAGAAGCAGCTTATGGACCGCTTTACCATGAGCGACCTCGGAGAGGTGTCCCTCATCCTGGGGATGAAGATCACACGCGATCGAGTAAAGAAGACCCTCCGGATCAGCCAAACGGACTACACCACTTCACTATTGGAACGATTAGGGATGCAAGACTGCAACCCAGTTAGCACGCCAAGCGTCGGAGGAGAGCTATTGCTGGATCAGCCAGCGGAGACTCTACTCGACGAGGACGGCATCAAGACGTACCAAAGCTTAGTCGGAAGCCTTTTGTATTTGAGCCGGACAAGCCGCTGGGACATATCATACGCTGTGCTTGAATTGACACGGGCTACCAGCAAACCCAGCAAGGCGCACATGTCCAGGGCTAAGCATGTACTCCGGTACCTCAAACAACGGCCAGAGTTGGACATCGTGTTCAAGAGCAGGGATTTCAAGATCCAAGCTTGGGCAGACGCAAGCTTTGCTCAAGACCTTGAGAAGAGGAGGTCAACAAGTGGATACCTTTTTCTTCTGTGCGGCGCGCCCATTTCATGGGCTTCATCACTTCAATCGCTGACTGCACTCAGCACAACGGAGGCGGAGATGGTTTCAATCTCCTATGCAGCACGAGAATGCTGCCACATTCAAGACATGTTGTCGGAACTCGGATTCCTCAATCAGTTCAGCAACATTCGGATCGGAAATGATTCGACGGGCGCTCTATCGCTAGTGAGTAACAACTCCTACAGCGCCAGGACGAAGCACCTTCAGCTGCGGAAGTGGTTCACAACGGAGCTCATCGAAAGCGGACGCTTGAGCGTATATCACGTCCCGTCGGGAGATCTACCTGCCGACCTCTTCACGAAGAGCACCACGAAGGCCATCCACCGAAAGCTCGTCGACCAGATTCTGGCTTATTCAACCAAGGATTGAGGATCTTTGGAGCGGCCAGGAATTCCATCCAGAACTAGGGAACAACCATCTACACTTGCAACTACTTGGGGCGAGTGGGACCTTTCGAGGCATCATCCATGGATAGATATCGGACGTACATGCTTCACCCAGGTTGCACGCCATGGTGACTGGACAGAATGCGAGATCAGACTGGAGGATGTGCCCCCACACCTTCACTCCACATCCAGCCATCATCTCCTCAACATTCAATCGACATTATCAAGTACTACGACATGTCGAGGTTTTCCCTGAAGAGGACGTTGAGTACGCTTAAGTTCTTCAAGACGGAAGCGCTATGCGAAGTTGAATCGCAGATTAGCGATAGGATCGAGGCTTCCCGCGACGACATCAAGGAGTTGGAGCAACAACGAGAACCTATCCTGGACGAGATACAGGCCAGAACCAAGAGCGATGACAAGAGCGATGACAAGATCGACAACAACATGTATGTTCCAAGATTTTTGGAAGACCCTTTCCTTCGACCGCAAGGAGGACCGCCACCTCCACCACCAGTAAGGAGGGGCGACTGCACGTCCAGCAGCAGCAACATCACTGAAGATGATTCCGTGTCATTCAGTGGAGATGACCGCAGCGCAAACAACAGTCACAAGACAAAGGGCAAAGGCAAGGCCAGGGCGGATGTAGCTTCCACTAGTTCGGTATTTTTTCACTTGAATTGGGGATGGCTAGGACATCTAATGGCAAATGTATTGTTTTCATCGGCCTCTTCTGCTGAGCGGGTATGGATCGTATTACGCGACGTCGGAATTTTTTCGTGCAAGTACCATGTCTTTCACGATTTTTATGTGCAAGCTCGATAATATTGCTGATGCCAACCTGATCAGATCAGTGTTGGAGGATGAAGTTTGGACAACGCTGACTCAGTTATGGATATCAGAATCTCTCAAAACGGGGGTCCTAGTTTTCAGCGTTAAACGTGCACAGGAAATCAAGGCAACTCTGCGTAGCCGAGCTGAGATTTTTTCCGTTACCCCTCATCCCGAAGAAAGGCTGGACGATTATGGTCGGGACATCGATCTTTATTTCTTGTAATCAACCATGGAGATTGTTCCATCCACGATAACCGGTAGCGTAGACGAATGGATTGGTGTGACTATATCGAAACTCGTATTTAGTGAATACCATTCGAGCGGGCATATCTGTGACTACATCGTAACTCGTATTCCGTTAATGCGATTCGAGGGGGCATCTGTGTGTGTTCATGAATACCATAGTTTGGAGCTATGCAATAGGTTTGAAAGTCTGTTGGCATTTTGATTACGAACCCAGAGCGAGCGGTGGAGCATACCATTGTTCTGTCACGGATAAGCATCCCTGAAGAATTTATTCACTCCAAAGGTCATGCATGTATTTTTCTGCTCGTTGAAGTTTCACAGTATCAGCGTACTACAAGTAGATAGTTCGCAGTATCTCAGCATCCTAGATGTTCAGTACAAGCTGTTCATAGATTATGGACATTGCTTGATTGAGGGGGCATGTTGGAATATTTGGCACTACCGTAGCTTCAACATTAGGTAGTCAGTTTGACTAGTTCAAATATTGTCAATGTCGCTATGTCATGTAGGTAAAATTCCGTATGGTCTGTCATACTCGGAATATGGAGACATGGTTGATGTTCTGTGTTTCATATCCAGAAATAATCTGCATAGCCTAGATTTCCAGAAATATGTCAAAGTGCAAGTAGCTCAGACTTGCGTGCTCGGAAATATATATGCATCGGGTAGTTGTCGCAAGTGCCTCTGACTTGTGTGTATGAAAGAATATGTACCGCCGCAAGTAACTCAGACTTGCGTGCTTGAATGAATGAATATTTGTCTGCGCTCAGCAGTCGAATTTGGAAAGTACATTATTAGTTCAATTGTTGAAGCTGTATTCTGTGGTTTGTCGTACGTCAGTGCAAGTAATCACTTGTGCGTGCAAGTACAATACTTGATGTGCATACGTGGCACAAGTTCGAGAGCATGGTGTTGAAGTCATCTTTCCAGAAACGTATCGTAGCTTACCAGTACCGTATTCTGAACACGTGTGATTGGTCGACGTTGTCGGATAGGTGTGATTCCATGATTTCGAGAATGAGCGCGTACTCGCCCCATCCTCTCACTCTGCTTCTCTGGGGGTTCTCCAACCCTCTGCTTCTTTGGGGTTTCTCAACCTCTCTACTTCTCCGGGGTTCACTACCCCTCTGTTTCTCTACATTCTTTCTGGTCTCCACTGATCAAGTAATTACATTTCCACCACACCATCTTCTTCTCCTTCGGACCTTCCTGCGTACTCAGAGCCAAGCCTCTCGTACTAAAGGGTCCAGCGGCACAACAAGTGAGTTGGCACGCCGCGCTGCAGCCGTACAGGACACGTACAGGCTTACACGCAGCACTTGAGTTTTTGCCTTTGACCTGTGACTATAAGATTGCACAATCGGGTGCTCTGCTTATGTACATCAGTGGTCATTGCTGCATACGCACGTTCTACTTGCGCGACACACTGCGGAGAGAGCACGCACCAACTCAAGAGCAAATTAGGACTACCCTTTTTGACGACAAACAACAACACCTCTTCGAGAGCCGATACGGGTCGTCAACACCCACAAGCCTACATCCCCAAGAGCTTTACCACCCATGCACTGCAGCAAGAAAATAAAAAACGAAGGCGGATCGTCGGGTGTTGTCTGTACCGTGCTGCCGTTGTTTATCTTCATGGATATTGGCACAGAGAAGAAATCGAGGACAGCGCATCTCCTACGCGAGCACGGCGTGCAGCCCAAGCGACAGAGACGATAACCTTGCGACCTTTGCAGCATTTTCCGAGCATAACAACAGCAACCGCATGTGTACAACGTTCACTACAAGGAAGAAAATCACCAACGAAAAAACAGAAAGATTGTGGGGCGCAGCACGCAGGATCCTCTTTCGCTGTTCAACCGGCCGTTCCCAAGGCGAAACAGACAACAGTCGAGGCCGAGTCGTGTCGGCAACAGCAGGGGCAAGCTGCTCAAACTCGGGGAGGGATCATGGTTTGTGATTCCCTACTGAACCATACTTGAGGAGCCACGAGGTTTGCACTGTAGCCTCCAATAAACCAAGCATGAAAAACGAAATAGATCAAGACAACAAGTGAGCCAGGCGCGACAGGCTTGGGGGAGGAAGGAAAAGAAGCGTAGAAACCCCTCCCGGTTCGTTGCTCGCTCTGGGCCGTTGGAAGATGTCACTTAGCACTGCATGGCAACCTGTAGGGCCCAAGTCCATCGCTTGACATAAACAGGTAGCGCAAATCGCCTCACATGCAGCAGCCGGGTGCACCGGTAGGCTCTTACTGAGCAAGAAGCGAAACCACCCGCGGTTGACGTAGTTCGATGTTGTTGGGACCCCACCAACTGGCGAAAGGCGACAGAGGGACAGGTACAGAACGCTCCACCACTTAAGAACTTACCAGTTAAGAACCTGAGCCTCAGCCATCTCAAGTGTGACCTTCGGAAAACACGTAAAGTTGAACTTGCACCAGCGAACTGAAACACTCCGCGTCTGTGAGATCATGTTGGTCGCCTCTGCCCCTCTGTGAGGGGCTTCGCGATCAAAGTCCACGATTGAATACCGGAACTGACACTGCTGTAGTGGTGAACGAGTCGGCATAGTTCAGAACGTCTGTGTGACAGCGTGAACATGCTCCGGCGCGTGTGTCGTGTGTGTGGTGTGATGACACACAACTGGTCTACCTAGGGCGGTGGTACGCGGCCGCACGAGTTGCGGTGGCGGTTACGCGCCCTCGGCCTGGTGATGGCACGGCAGCTACTCGCCTAAGGGCGAAGTGGACGTAAGTAGGCCCGTGTTGCTGTACACTTTTTGCAGCGGCGAACTCCATGCGCTATCGTACAGCGCGTTTAATTGTTGGAGCACGCCTCTCTTGGTTGCACCCTTCCTTTTTGGCATGTGGGGAAAAAGGAGGTTTGTGTGTCTTACCGCCCGCCACGGCGATGATAGTGCAATCTCAAGTCTTGTACAGCGGTTGGCGAATGTACATATGCGCACTTGGGTTCATGGTAGTAGTGTACAGCTGTGCACCCAGCAGCAGACGAAAAAAAAACACTGGTATCTACCGTAGGTGAAACAAGATACCACACCCCCTGGACCGATTCCCGAAGCTCGATTTACTCCACATGTATGTGAGGATGTATGAACAAAACGATACTTGGGGGAAAGCTCTCGGCGAAACGGGTTGAACGCCGCCGTTTTCGACGGTAATAGATCTGTGGAGAAATCTCCGAGCTTGGAAGATTGGTCGAGAGGGGGTGGTATCTTGTGTCGAGAACACCTGGCGTGAACTTTGAAACTTTTTTCGTAACATGACTACCTTCTCCGTTGTTGACGCCCACCTGTGCAGTACCCTAACCTGACCCTAACAATTCATATTTTAAGTTGTTGTGCAGCCCTCCTGAACGTAATATTGACGCGTTACAGTTCGTGGTACGACTTGCGTACTGCTGTTCAATGTGCCGAGTCCTGCGCGTTTTTGGTAGTGTACCACACAACAACCACAACGGAGCCAGCAATGATACAACAACGACAACGGAATCAGCAATGACACACCAACACAACGCATTTGATAACCTAACTTATCGGCCAGGCGGCGTGTATGGTCGCACTTGCCGTACTGTAGTAAATGGCCCTAGTCATGGCTGCCTGGAAGCCGCGTGTTATGCAGGATTGTGGGATTCGTTGCGTTCCGCTGTAGGTCTATAAATGATTGAATGCGGGAGGTGTACTTGCATCCTTCCATGCTAAGGCCAGAAAACGTCTAACATGTTGGTCGATCGCGCGCGCTCACACGTAACCGGCTGAACTGTAGGTACTCCGGATTTCCGGTTGGAACGATCGCTAAGGTCGTCTCGATGCTGGTATGGTGGTGTGTCGCTCTAGCTCTTCTGGGCGACACGTCGATGCAGGCGTGCGTGGTGGCAGGTCTTTTGGGGCTGCTGTACATCCTTTGGGCCTCGGTTGCTCGGGAACGAGCCACGGGCGGGTCGTGGGATGCATTCGTGGTGGCTGTGGTGAAGGTCTTACTTTTGGTGGGAAAGCTGGTCGTCGTGAGGGTTTTGCAGTGGAGTCCGCATGAATTCTTGGCTGGACTGGTTGCTGGCGCTCTGGCCCTACCAAGACCGACCCCACAGCTGTGTCTTCAAGCCTGGGTCTGGGCGTGTGCCAACCCAGATATGGCTGCCTCTGCCGCTGGGTTTGTCGTGATCTTCGTTTTTTGGGGGGGATCGGTGCGCCGCGATATCCGTCGAAAAGGTTTATCCAACCGGCGCAAAAGTCGTCTGATGATGCTGTATGTGGGTGCGCTGTGGTGGCTCTTGCCCAATCTCTCTTATGATACGCCGATGGAGAGATGCCAGCCGGCCATGTGGTGTTACGTTTCTGCTGCTTGCTTTGGCGTGGTGCAAGCAATACCAACACCGCCACAGCCCCCTCGAGCTTCACACACCCCTTTCTCTACGAAGCACAAAGGTGCACGAGCTCAGCGAATCTTCAACCGGCGCGTTTATGGCCATTCTAATGGCGGTGGAAGCGTTGGAGGTGCGAGGGCGGCACCACCTACACGCCTGGATTTCGGGCAGGAAGGTGGGAGAAGCGGGCACAACGGTCGAGGACAAGGACAGGAAGACGCCGGCGGTGTCAGCGGTCCTTCGAGCGGGGCTGGCGGAGAGCGTTACTCAGCCGCGGACAGCGGTCATCAATACCCGGCACCCGGGTGGAGGTGCCCAATGTGCGGGAGCCAGAACGCCTGGGGAGATGAGGAGTGCAGGACCTGCACAGGTGAGACGTGTGCCATTTTCGTTCAGGGTGGCTTGGGCGCCGAGCGCAGGGTGCTACAAGACGGCTGGTATTGTATTCCGGTGTAGCTTTCGTCTACCGAGGTTGTTGTAAATTTGCCTTGAGGAAGCTTGTCGCAATTCGCCACGACTTCTCGACTTTCTAGAATGATATCGAATCCTATTTTGGTACTGCGTTTCGTGCAATGATTGCAGAAAAATATAACATCCTCATGAAAAATCCTTGCCACATAAAGCAGTCGTCTGGGACAGCGTTTTGCCGTCACCTTCCTATTAATGAACGGTGAAAATGGGCTGCTGGTGTTGTGCAGGTGGCAGGAGGAGACCTCGTTCCCCAAGCTCTCCTGGGATGGACCATCCTTCGAAGAGGCAAGCAATGCAGCCAAGGGTGGAGCCAACCGACATTGCCGACGTAGGGCCGATGCATGAACGGGTGCCAACACCGGAGGGTCTGGAGGCGACGCCGCTCCAAGGAGGACGCGAAGGGGTGGAAGCGGAAGGAGGTAGGCCCGACCTGGAGTCTCCCAACGACGCGGCTAGTGGAGATGTCGACCGTAGTACTGCGGATGAACGGACACATGGGCGGGTGGGCACGTTGGGGAAATTTTGTGGGAGCGCAGCCGACCAGTGGAAATGCGCAGTTTGTAGTGCCTGCAATATCTCGTCACAAAGGCATTGCTGTAACTGCGGGAGGGTCGCTTGGTGGTTGGTCGACGTGATTGGCGTGAACGGCACACATGTCTGGGTCCCAACACCGGATGGTATGAAGATGGTGCTTAGGCGAGGAACAGACGTCGACTTGGAATCCGAAATCAACGACGTTGGTGGAGATGTTGGGAACGGGCGGGTCGGAACCGGGGAAGAACTCACCGGAAACGACGAGTGGCGTGGTGCAGACGGCAACATGGAAGTCGTTGCACCCTCGGGCGGTGTACCGTCGTCAGATGGAGGTGGTGATTCGGGAGCATCGTCTTCCAGACCATCCCGTGCTGACAGGGTAGCACGCCGAGGGGCGCCGTCAAGTACGTCAGGGGGTAACTCGCAAGGAAAAAAGACCACCACCAGAAGTGCGTGCAACAAAACTACGCACGGGACGAGAAGGGGTGATGGTGAACTCGTTTGATATGCGTGCGATTAACCTCCAAAAACATCTGCAGACGGGCGCACGTACTGGAGGAATTTCCAAGTATCCACTGTAGACAGGGCGAGAAGAATTTGGTCGGAGCGAATGGACGAAGGGTCGGACCGTGGTCAAGTCCTTGAGGGAAGACGACCGGAGATAGGGGAATGCTTCTGTGACGCTGCAAAGTGCATGTACCGCAAAGTTCTGGAATGGCAGAAGGAAGAGATAGGCCAAGGGGGAGGCGCTTGCGTGATCTGCAAAGCGACGGAGGCAAGCACAAAAAAATGCGACACCCTGGCTTTTTTCTTCGCGCTTTGAGGTGTGTTCATTCCGGCCGGGACAGCAATAACCCGCAAAAAATTCTTTTGGGTAGCACTTTAGTCGAGACCAGTCGTTTGTGCAACGTCTGCTACATGGCGGGTGCTAATTTCGTCAACAACGGTTTGAAGGGTGTCAACAAGAGGTGGGGTCTGGCGGAAGAACTGGCTCTCAGGGATGCTTGCGACCCCATACCAAGGAACTCGGTGGAGGGAGCCCGGTCCGTGGTTCGGCGCAAGCTGTAGGGGAGGCTGGTTGGCGGCGAGATCGTTTACCTCGCTCAAGCCGTCGGCATGTACAAGGAGGCGCGACGCCGTGGCGGCGTCGCCATTGTTTCCGAGAAGACAATGTCGAAGGACATGCAAGTAGTATTTGAGGACCTGGGTAAAACCCTCGATGATGTCGAATACTGCAGTTACACCGGTGGTGAGGTTGGTTCAGGAGATGGGCGCACGGCCCATCATTACGTCATGCCCCGTATCATGGATCACCGCGAGGTTGCTAAGCTGCACCAGAGTTTGTTGGCGGCGGAGAAACAGTTGGCAGAGCGCATTGACAACGCTACGACGCCTGCTAATGCGGTGGATGATCAGCAAAGGCGAGATGAACACGGGGCTAATGTGGCGAAGGTCGCGGAAGCAGGCAGCATCATCCGTAGGCATATTGAACTCCACAAGGGATGGGAGAACTGCGAGCGAGGACGGGACAAAGATGCCGACTTCGAGGTTGAGATCCCCCCCCCTCTCGAATACATCCGACATAGCTTCCCCCGCACTCTAGCCGTTCTGCTCACAACGGTCTGCGGGTGTGAAGGCTTGTTGCGGGATGGCGGGGCTGCTGCGGAGAAGGACGAAAGCGACTCGGGCGGGCAGCCCGGACCTGGTGTGGAGCCGGGGGAGGAAGGCGATGCGATGCCTGTCGAGTTTATTGGGGGAGCAGAGGGTGAGCCCAGCAAAATTTACTCTCGCGACGCTGTGTTCACGTACATGCTAGGGACGATGATCGGTAAAGCCGTCAAGAGGCAGAAGTACATGGCGCCCCACGACCTCAAGCTTTCCCAGGCCTTCAAAATGCGTGGAATGTCGCAGAAGAACATGTCTTTTTTGGCGGCAATTCGCGTTTGCTGGGGGGACCGCGATCGGTGTAGCCGGGAAAAGCTATTCGAACGTATTGCAGACGAATCCCTGCTTAGCAAGGATCCACTGCTCGCGCTATCCGTGTCATGGGACAACAACGACACCGACCCGCATGCGGCGCTAGGGAGTGCGGAACACCTCAGCCAGATTGGCGCATGCGCGCACCAAGTGACCAAGCGCGGGTTGCCCACTCTGGGGCTGGAGTCGCAGTGGAAGAAAATCAATGACGTGACTCTGGCGAGGTTGAAAAAAGGTGCTCGTGGTGACGAGCACGACTCCGTGATCGATGGGTGGAATCGTCTCCTCTACGGGATTCTTGGAAACAGCCCGCGCTACCTCAGCGCGGACGGGGAGGAGCAGTCTTGTCTGGAGATCAAAATTCAAGACAAGCACACCGCACCCGAAAGCAAGGTTGCCTCAAGGAACTTGTTTCTGGAGGCGGGGTCCACGAAGCGTTTAGCCGACAACGAGGCCGCCCTGGAGAGAATCCAACGTAGCTGTCATGCGGGGGTCGTGTGGGAGGTTGTGGACGGGAGATGGCGAAGCACAGTTAGTCGGCTTGTCCTGGTGGAGGGAGACGAAGAGACATACCGCATCATGGTGCAACTGAAGAAGGGGAACCCGGAGAAGTACAAGTGGATGGTACCCCATCCAGGCGGCTGGCACATCATGCTGCATGTTACGAAGGCCCTCATGACGAGATACTACGGGGCAGGCATCGAGGTCGTCGCAAAAGCCCTCGGGGGCGACGATGTGCACGCCGCCGCCGGCAGCAAGTACAGGAGGAGTAATCATTTGTTGACGGTGACGTACGAGGCGTTGTGGTGGGTTGTGATAGAACAGTATGTCGCCGCGAAACAAAAAGAGGCGAGAGAGGGACCCCCCGGTGCTGCCCCGCCCGCGCAGCCGGTAGACATCCAGGGAGACGTGGTGCCGTGGCTGAAGGAACAAGCCAAGGAGCACAAGACCCTGCGCTTCTGGGCGACATTCTTGTTGGATGACTACCCGACGTATCTCATGTTTCGAACAGGGGGTAGAACTACGAACTACAAGCTATGCGTGGCGGTGTTTCGAAATATTGCTCCTCTTTTCGCAGCCACGGGGAAGAACCGATACCAACAGCTGGCCTTGTGGCATATGCTGACCCTCGCGCGTATGACCGACTCTGACTTGGAGGCGGTTGCTACGCTGTTTTCGTCTCAGTTCAACACCAAGAACTACCGCAACTTCAACAACGTCTTCCTGGGCGAGATACAGGAGATGATGAACAGAGTCGTTAAGCAAAACCTGGGAAGGATCACGCAGGCGTACATGACGAGGCTTCCGTTGATATGCGACTCTCGACGAGGCGCTGTGGACGAGGTTGACGCTAGCTTCTACCCGTCGTACAAAGAGCGCGACGTACGCCGTGCCGTCATCAGGGTTCGAGTTGGTCCGATAAGAAAGGCGAAAGAAGTGCTGGCGGAATCGTTCGCATTTTCGGGGGAGGGGAAGGATCAACTGCGGTCTTTGGGTGGGGCGGTGACCACAGCACGAAAGGCGGAGGCCATGCTAAATGCCAACGACATCGCTGAGAGGAAGTTCGACGCGGTGTTGAAGTACGAGGCTCTCGGCGACAAGGTAGGGGGGACCAAGCCGAGCACAAGTAAGATCCCGTTTTTCGCCCCCGAGAACACTACCTTGAAGGCTTCAACGGCGCCCACTTCGACCGCCGTGGCGCGCAAGGATTTTAGGGACATGACGCTTTTGGCGACGGAGTTCTGGAAAGTCATCAAGTCCGCAGTGATGGAAGGGGAGTTGACCGAGGAGGAGCGGAACGAGATCATGGGGTCGATCGGGGTGGTGTTGCCGATGGCTCTGTCTCGGTCGGGCGATGGAGGAGCGTACACCATAAACAAAGCTGCTGGGGCGAACTGGGCTTTCGACACGTTTTGTCCCGACGCCATCCAAGAGGAGGTATTTTACAGCTTTGACGGGTTTGCGTACGACTGGGCGACAGATCTGCACAGGTCTCCACCCGTTGGCAAGTGCCAAAAGGGAGCGGTAGCGTACCTGGACCACTATCGCGATCAGGTATGACGACCCGACTTTCGTGGTATAGGCGTATGTTGTCAAGTGCCACCGGGCGGACGGTTACATTTAGCGCTTCCTCGTCACTCGTCTGTTAGATTTCAAAGATGATGGTTCGACTTGTTGCTTTGTGCCTGTTTTATGTTTTTTTTTTGTCGCATGCCAGGCCCGTTTCGGTGTGAAGAAGCTTGGCCGTTAATTACAATGGTCTCGAAATGTCCCCACTTGAACGCCTGCAGATATTCTCGGACCTGACAAACTATGGGCGCGTGGATGACGACGGACAGAGACAGTATGTAGTAGCGTTTGGATACGACGACCCCACCGAGGTGCCACCCATCAAGGCCGGTACACAGCACAAGCGGCGTGAAGGCGTTGCTGCATCCTCAGTGGTGTTTGACACCTCTTCTATCAAGCCCATCCCGACCGGGGATAAGTATCAGCCCTTCATCCGTGTGCCGGGAAACCGGGACAGCATTGCCTCGCACCTTTGGCAACGAATGATCAGCCACCCCGAGGGGATAGGAGGAGCTGTAGACGCTACTTTCGTCGCCTTTGGAGTGGCTCGTATAGTGGTACCGTCCATTGAGGGGGCTGGGGATGGGAGCGATGTGAGCGCATCTGGGGTGGATCCCGCACTGTCACCATCGAACACTCCCGGGGGAGAGGGGTCACCGGCAACAAAGAAGAAACCACTCGATGCGCACGTGTGGAAGAAGGGTGACTCCTCGCCGACTGCTCATGAAGGGCAGGGCATCGGGGAGGGGGAGCTTAGTACTACACACGCCATCATCCACCACGCGTTGTACACGGGGCTAGGCAGAGTCCGTTGGTGGCTGGTAACCTCTGTGGATACCGACCAAATTATCCATATCCTACTCGCCATGGCTGACGGCAGAATTAAGCCGACGGGCGACGACAGGACGCGTGTGACGGTGCGCCGGCACAAAGGGCAGCAAGTCAACCAGTTCGTGGACATGAACCGCGTGTACACAGCCCTTATTAGCAAGCCTGCATGGAACACGGGAGCGGGTGAAGGGAGAGAGCCCCCGGAGTGGTTGAACGAGGGAGAGGGCGAGGCAAGGGTGGTGCTGTTCTTGGTGATGTTTCTCCTCAGTGGTTGCGATTTCTTGCCGGGGTTCTACTTCTTGAAGCTGCCGAAGATGTTCCAGTTTGTGCTGGACACAATCTCCCAGCCTGGTCTTTTCAGCAAACCCATCGTGAAAAAGGTCAATGGGAAATGGACCCTCGACATCGACCAGTGCGTCAAGATGCTTGGTGTGTGCTACTTCCAGATGCACTGGAACATCTTCCAGGTCGCGTACGGCCGCGGAGCGGTGGAGCTGTTTCAGGCTGTGGATGGGGACAGCAGAACATTCATCGACCGTGTGAGACTGATTATTTTCAAGGTAAATGGTCCCAATGCTAAGAAGAACTGCCCTGACTGGACCGCGTTGAGGTTATAAGCGATGAGGGCGGAGCGAGTGCTGCGCTACTGGGGGTCCGCCTTAGATTTGAAGACGGAAGAAATCGACTACCAAGGGCATGGTTGGGTAGCGGGGGCGAGCAAGCCGGAAACGAAGCTCACCTCCGGCAACTGCTGCGTCCAGCTATCGCCATATGCTTTGCTTAACCAAGAAGGGAAAGTAAAGATGTTAACATGCGGCTGCACCGGGGGAGTGAGGAAGACACCCTTGTGCAACAACAACACATGCGGTTGTCATAAGAGGGGTTCCAAGTGCGTCCCTATGCACTGCGGATGCGACGGAAAATGCTACAAGAACCGAGCCGATCTTAAGGAGGAGCTAGAAATACAGCAGGAGGAGGCAGCAGCTGCCAGGGCGAAGGCGGATGCTGAGAAGGCTAGGGAGAATGCTGAGAGGGCCGCGTCGGTGACTGCGGCTGCGGCCGCGGCGGGTAAGTACCAGTCGATACACAGTGACGAAATATATTGAAAATATAGCCGCCCTCCCCGCACCTTATCATTGACGTAGTCTTCATTTCCAAGATGGAAGGGCGTGGTTGCTGTAGTCTTTTTTTTAGTTTCCGCGCGTAGGCTGACCATCTCTACGTTGACTTTGGACCCTCAGATACCGCGAGTAGCCCTGGACCTCAGGGGAGAGAAAGTGGGGTCAGGCGTTCACAGCGGCAGACTCCACGAAGAAGTATCATCGGTAAGAGTTGATGGTAGCTACATTGCGGCGATTGACACTGAATCCACAACGCACGCCACGTACGTGTTGGTGAAGCCATGGTTGTCATCCTGTCTTCTAATTTCCTTCAGTTGGTTGTTGTGTGTGACATTGAATATCGCGAAGTTACCATGTGCACACCCGCCTTTCACCATCCTCCCATGCGTGTCTGAAAATCTCATGCTTCGTGGCCCGAGCAGCTGAAGCGGTCTATCTTTGGATGCAGCACGCACGGGGGGAAAACCCCGAGGACGGAGAGACCACGTCCGGGCAGGTGGTCGATTCTCTTGAGGAAGCTGGTGGAGAGGTGGGGGCGCCTGCGGGGGCGGGGGGGGGAGACGAGGAGGAAACACCAGGTGGCGATCCGGGCGTTTGCACAGGAGAGGGGGTCGGGGGTCAAACATCCGAGGGAGGGCTGTATCCTTTGGAGGAAGGTGGCACAGAGATGGGGGCGCCTGCCGAGGGGGGGCGTGGAGACGAGGAGGAAACAGACGAAGAAGCGGGCCAACCACTGCCCGACGAGGAGGACCGGCGGGTGCATAGGTCAGGAAACGGTGAGGGGAAGACACATGGGGTGGGTTTCGTGTCGCCGGAACAGTTGTTTACCCACGACCCACACAAGAAATGATAGCTAGAAACAACGTGGCGCCAAGAAAAGACCCGTCTGTCTGTGCATTGGACACCCCAGCTGTTGAAGGTAAGGATGCGTCCAATCCCGTTCCGTTGCTGCGACCGCATTTGTGTTTCGTAGGCAGGTTGTCGTTCATCCACGCCATAATTTAAAATAAGAGTGCAGAATAAAGGTACTGAAGCGAATTGTGTTGCTATTCAAAGTTGCTGGCGCCGCGCAACCAGCCCAAAAATGTGTTTTCATCCGGCAGTACACCAGACCATGAGTTGTCGCCGCGGACTAGCCCACGGCGAACAGACCGCCCCGAGTTGCTATGGCACGGTTTCGTTGTAGCGCGTGAGGAACCCTCTCTGGCGTCCATCATGTTGCGTGTCCATCATAAACAATACGTGTATCCCCTTAAACTCGATAATTTTGTGTCGTCGCCTGGACTTATTTCGTAGACAATTTCGACGACGTTTGGGAGGAAGGTTCAGCGGGCAGCGACGAAGACGACGCGTCGATAGACGATATGGACGACGGCGGGTTCGAGCTGGAAGGAGAACAGGACGTCTTGGATTACGACGAGTCATAATTCATGTGCGTAAATGCGCGTGATACTTTTCGATCGTGGTCATCCTTGGTCGTGCCTGCATTTCATCTAAGGCGACCAGAGAGACATGCATGTCATAGACATGCATATTGTAGCAGTACGTGTTGTGGCAGTACGTGGATGGAGAATACAAGATGATCGTCATAGCTCCACTTTCCTGCTCTCTCCCACGAAATCAATAACCCCCCCCCCCCCCCCCCCCCCCCCCCCCCC
>FN648435.1:3938-15357 GCA_000310025.1 Ectocarpus siliculosus
TCCGGGGGGTGTGGGTCTTTTTGCGGGCGGGTTCTCGGGGGGGGGGGGGGGAGGGGGGGGGCGACTGCCATGGTCGCAACACGCTGCGTCGAGTAGCTCTCTCTCTCTCTCTCTCTCTCTCTCTCTCTCTCTCTCTCTCTCTCTCTCTCTCTCTCTTTCTCTCTCTCTCTCTCTCTTTCTGTGTGTCGGTCTCTGTCTCCCACCCCCGCTCTCTCTCGTCTTGCTGATGCTTACTCGAGGCATCTCCAAGAGCACGAGCTCGCCCTCCGCCTGCCCGAAGATGGGCTTGTGCACCCTCGCCGTAAGCACCACCTTCTTTCCCCCCGGGAGGACAACCCACACCGCCTTGTGGTAGAACCAGCCCCTTTTTTTTGGTTGATTGGTTGTTTGGTGGCGATTGGACAGGCACGCGAGGGCGTCGCGCGAGCGACGGGGGCGAGCAGGGACCAGGGAAGAGCGCACGGTGAGAGACAGATAAATGGGGGGTTGTTTAGGGGCGGCGGTTTTACCCGGCGGTGGGAGCGTGAAAGCAGTTGCATATATTTCGACGCGGGCGCGGTCAAGGAGGCAGCGACCAGGGAAAGGGGCATTGAGGTGACACAATCACGCCTGAGCGTCGTAACCCGACTAGTCTTCTAATCGCAATAAAGGGAGGGCAAATACTTGCGACATAGGAAATGAGAGCGGTAACACCTACGACCGCATCAGGCGACGGTGGACGAGGCCGTGAGCGCGCGATTTCACCAAGAACTGCCAGGGCAATCGATGAGGGTGCTGACGAGAAAAAACAGTAGGTCAAACAAGCTGACACGATGACCATTGCGACACAGTCGGTTTGGCGGTGGACATACTACAACCGCATATTGAGTTTTTTTGTGTAGCTTTTAGGCTACCCCGGCTTCCTGCTCGCCTTCAAGAATCAACCCACGAATAAACCAATGCCGCACGACATAACCAGCAGTGCACTCAGCCCCAACCGTACCACCCTTCCCCTTCTACCTCACACCCCTTACGCGTAGCCAGGACACGTGCCCCGCCTCACCTCTTCGGGTTCGTCAGTCGCACAATCCTATCCTCCGGGGGGATGCTACCCGCAGCAGCAGCGGCACCTGCCCCGGCCTTGCCTTCCGCTCGAGACTCCCCGCCACGAGCAGCGCCATCGACCCCCAAGCCGGCGGCGGCGGTGGCACGCCGTTCCTCCGCGGCCGCGGGGACGACGAGGTACACCCCCCCGTCCGCCTTACCGGGCACCAGGAACCCGTCGGCGATGAGCACCGCATCCCCGTCCTCGGGCGGCAACGGGCCGTCCCACCCCGGCAACGTCGGCGGCGGCGGCGGCGACTGCGTCGAAGCAGACGTGCCGGCGGCGTTGCGTCCGTCTTGCAGCAGCGAGGGCTCCGCCGTGTTCGGGGGCGCCTGCGGCGCCCCTCCTGCTCCCGCTCCCGTCACCGGCAGCGGTAGCGCCGCCGCCTCCGTTTCTCGCCTCAGGCGGGGAGGGCGGTCGCCGTCGCTAAACTTGTCGCTCTCGAGGCGAAGGAGGCTGAACTGCTGGCTCTCGAAGCGCAGGGGCTGCTGAACGTGGGCGCCGCCTCCCGCGCTCCCGTTCGTTTCGCCGCTGCCGGCAAGGCTGTCTCCTCCGCCTTCTTTCGCCCTCGATGCTGAGATATCCTGCCGTTGCTTGTTGCTGCTGCTGCTGCTGCTGCTGCTGCCGTTTCGTGTCGCCAGGTACTTTAACTCTGCTTCTCTGCCCTGCGTCAACCGGACAAAAGCTTCGGCGGGTACCTGGTGGAGATAGCAGCAGAGCAGCACGATGATGCGGAAAGGAGGAAACAAAGAAGGGGCGCTTCAAAACGCTTCGACGACGACATTAAACAACAACCCCACAACTCGGCAGGAAAACGAACTGCGACAATAAAGACACTACTTTAACTGCTATAGCACATCCTCTTTGACTGAGGATATATCTAGTATTTCTGCGATTTATATTTCCAAAAGAGAAATCGAACCCTTCCCTCAACGGACAAAGGCCCACCCCCACCGGTTGCTCGACCAGCAGTGACCGACCGTACGAGGCTCCACGAAAAAAACAGCCCGCATCACCAACCTGGTTAACCTCGTTCGGCCAAAGCAGGGGCCCCGCCCACGTCCCCGTGAGTCTCGGTTGCATGCGACGCGACAACACCCCCCCCCCAACCGCCGCCGCTGCCGCTGCAGCGCTCCGGCTAACTGCTCCCTCCAGTCTCGCAAAAATGCGGGGCAATTGCGGCGGCGGGTCGAGGTCCACTCGTGACACAGCTCCGCCGCGGGTGAAGCCGAACTGGGACACGAGGAGGGTATCAGACCTACCGTTTCGACCCTCCTGTACCTAGGGCGTTGGTTGGACACACCCAGTCGAACGACGTCAGGGGGGGGGGGGGGGGGGTACTCAGGGTTTTGCGGGCCTTAACTGGTAGACCATTAAAAACGCGTCCTCGAGAGGACGGAGCGTTGTTCCCATAGCGCTGATCACCAATGGCCAATCGTTATGGGGGAGGGGGCAGAGTGCGGACAGAATGGGCTCAACAACCGACACTGGGAGGGGGAAGCGGGTGCATCCTCATCCTCAACACACCGGAATGTCGCAGGTGCAATGCTGGCGGTTCGTCCAACGTATGGGTTTCCTTGTTGACAGTCGCCGCTTTTTTTATTTGTCATGCTTTTTCGTTGGCGAGTTCGAGTACGGGCCTGTACAGGGAGTCTTAACTAGATATTCCAAGGCGGGCGAAAGCCGGGGAAAACTTCACCGAAGCACCAACCGGCCAGTCGCAGTGCGGTCACGAGAGCGAAGCAGCCACTGGGTGGGTGTAAGGGATCGTCGCAAACGTGCACCGCGGCATGCATGTTGTGATTCGACGATGTGTCTGCCGTCTCTCAACAAAAAACAAAGAAACGCAAAAAAGAACACGTGCATGGTGTGCAACACGGGAACACACCTGCAGGTAGGCAGGCTTATCGATGTTCATCTCGCCAACCAGGCGAATAGCGTCTCCGCGACGCCGACTAACCAAACCACCTCCGTCCGTACCCCCGCTTTCCCCCGAAGCTGCTGCTGCTTCGTCCATTTGCTGCGCCCCTCCCCCACTGCTGCTGCTACTGCTACTCCCTCTGCGCGTATCTCTCGCTCCTTCGCCGGCACCGTCACCCCCCTCTTCTCGCCCAAACCCTCCCCCATCCATCGCTGCGGCCGAAACATTCGCGAGCCGCAAACTCCTACTCGTACTGCTGCTGCTGCTGCGGCGGCTGCTGGCGGCCGCTACTTCATCGTCCATCCGGCCTACGCCGGCGGCGGCGGTGTACTTTTTCCCTCGATAGGAACGGGATTGCTTGCCGTCGACAAAGACTATGGATCTCCGCTCCACGCGCGGGAACAGCTGAATGTTGCAGGGGAGAGTCGTCGCCTAACAGGGGGGGGGGGGGGGCCGTCGTTGATTAGCATCTGCTGTTTTTCATGTCGGGGTTGGATGCATGCCGACAGCACCCGTATGGCATGCCGATTACCGCATCGTAGGTATGTAGGTGTATTGAGTCACGAGTCTCTGATGGCAGGAGCTCTGTCCGCGCATTAACTACCACATACTTCATGCCTCGTCAGAAGGTATTTCTCTTGAGAAGGTTTTAGAAGGTGTTTCGGACAGACAGTTGTGGTCCATGGTCGCTCGCACAGCAGCAGGGTGAGTGGAAATGTTCGTTGTTGACTTCTTCAGGAAAACATGCATTCGTCTCTCCAATCCGGAATTGGGAACTGAGCCCGCAGGGTGCCCATGGGCACATCCTGCTGCTTGTTCCTTCCTACGTAGAATAAGTAGCAGTTCTACTGCTGTAGTTATCCCTACTGCTGCACTAACAACGTACAGTACATGCCAATTCATCTGCACATTGTAACTCAGTCAGTCCAAAAAAAACTCTCTCACCTGGTGCAAATCGGCGAACTCGAAGGGCACGTCCTCGCCTGGATCCTCAAGCCAGGTTGATTCGAGCTCCCTCCGCCGCCGGCGGGATGCGGCGGTCAAGGACAAATCCTCTTCCTCCGGCCGCCGCCACGGCCGCCGCCTCCGCCGCTGTGCCGGCCGAGCAACGCGGTCATCGATATGACCTTCCACGTCGTCGCCATCTCGACTACTAGAATCAAGTTGGAGCGATGAACCTGACGTGCGAACGGGAGAAGAACATGCGCCTCTCTCGACGGCAGAGCAGCTCAGCAGCGGTTCTGGCCTCATCGGACCGCATCGTCGACTGGGCCGCCGCAGTTGGCTGCCGCCGCTGCTCCTGCTGCTGCTTGAAAGTGTTGTTCCTGCAGAGCTCATCGGAAGCGGCAAGTATTCACACCGTCGCCTCCGCCTGCTGCTATCAGACCGCCCTCTCAAGGACATGTCACCGTGCTGCAGCAAGGCAAACGCGCCTCGGCACTGCTGCTGCCTGCCTCCTAAGCCTGTTTCCGGAGCGGAACCGCCGCCGCCGCCGCAGCTGCTCCTGCTGGCTTCGCCAGCGTCAGGTCTTCCTGTCAGCAGAGCTCCGATAGCAGCCAGCGCGGCTGTGGTACTCGGTAACCTTCTCTTCCTCCTCCTGCCGCTGAACCCTATCGACAAGCCGCAGCTCGTACAGCCACCGCCGCTTTCTCGGCAGCTCGATGCCGTCCTACTTGATGCCATCCTACATGCAAGTGAGGTGGGTTGCCGCTGCTGCTGCTGCTGACGACGACGGGAGACAGAGCGGTGCCTCACTGCAATGATGCACGGCAAGTGCACGGCAGCGTGGTAGTAGCAGTGACGCCAGCAGAGTGGAGCGCGGCCAATCACACCACGCCCACGTACCACTGATGTCGACCTCTGTCTCGTCCTTGGTGTCCAACCTACTCACGCCGCTACACACACACACACACGCACAACAAGGAGGCAGCAGCACGGCAGTGGTGGTCACCTTGACCTTGAACCGAACCTCATGTGCAGAGGCCCCGCGATTGTACGAACGGAACCGGGGTACAGCAGTCCTGGATGCTTCCTGCATGACGCGGAGCCTCGGATCCGAGAAAAATGAACAGCACTGCGGATGCTCACACTGCACTGTACACCAAACACCACCGACCACTGCATATTGTAAGGTGCACCACTCAAGAGCACTCAAGAGCGCCCCATGGACAATCCCCTGGCTGGAGGCGATCGGGCCGAGGGGGCTGCCGGGCATGAAGGCGGAAGGAACAATCTCTCGGCAAGTTGTACCTCCACTTCCGCAGGAGACAATGCGGCATCATCGCCGACGGCCAGGCCGCCCCCGACAGCGCCACAGCCCCCGGTAGCTGGCGCCGGCGTTGCTGCCGCCGGCAGCAGCGTTGACGCTAGTCGCCCCCCGTCCTCTCCTGGGCAGGCGCTGCGTTCTCTTCCTGCTGGCTCCACCAGGCTGTTGCTGCCTATTGGCCCGCAGCGGCAGCAACGTCAACATGCCCGGCGCAGCGACGAGACCACGACGGCCGCTCCCGCTGCTGCTGGCGCTTCGAAGAAACGCCCGTCAAGACCTGCAGCACGCCTGCGCCGCCTGCCCCCCCCTCCCCCATGCTCCTCGATACACACCCTGTTGCGAGAGCGCCAGCGACGCGGCGCAGGTAGGTTCCTGACGAGGGAAGGCCGTCGGAGCGTGTGCCCGCTCCACTATGCGTACGGCGGCAACCCTAACACCTTGCGCCGGCTGGAGCTGTCGGGAGAGCTCCGCGGGCACGACGGCTGCGTGAACACCGTGTCCTGCTCCCCCGATGGGAAGTACTGGATCAGCGGCAGCGACGACCTGAAGCTCATGGTATGAGTGCGCGTGCGTGTGTGATGAATTGTATTTGGTCGATTGGCAGCGCGGCGGCGGCCGCCGCACTTGTTCACATGGAACACCCAAGGGCACACGCAACATTGAGGTCGAGGTCGAGGCTCCATGTCCGAAACTCGTTGCCGCTACTGCTGTGTCAGGCAAAGGTTTGTAGAAGGAGTTTCATGTAGCTGTGTTTCTTAGCTAAACCTGCCATACTCGTACAACTTCGTGAAAAATTGAGCCTCTACTGCCGTACTTCTGGATGAGTGTTTCATGTCTGCGGGCCCTTTCTCTACAACGCACACGTGTACTGCTGTCGCTGCTGGTGTTGGTGCTCGCGTGCCTGGTTGTATGCGTATGTAACGCACATGCCAGGTATGTTTTAGGAACTCAACAAGAGGAACGAGGCCGAGATGCCACATTTTGGAGAATGGCGTCCATTGCCCCTGGGGTAGGCCACGGAGCCGTCGCACTTGGTTGGTTGTGTATCGCACCTCCGACCCTCTTCTCCGCATCGTTCCAACCACAAAACCCACTCCAACCCCCTTCTCCACTCAGCGATCTGCATTTACTAATGAATGGCGATCGATGTTGACCGGGAACACCCCCCCACACACACAGATCTGGGACTGCGAGAGCCACAAGCGCAAGACCAGCTTCCACAGCAGGCACCAAAACAACGTCTTCCAGGCACGCTTCCTCCCCTACACAGACAACGAAAAGGTACAGATACATAGTTGTCCTGCTGTACCCTATTTGATGCTCAGCGGCCAACGGGTTTGGTAGGCTGCATGCAGTCTAGAGGGCTTGTTTTTGTGGCGGCGACGGCGCGAGCAGAAAAAGTAGCTGGAACTGGAGTAACTGGAGTCGGTCCTTCCCTGGGTGTGATTGTGGCGCACCCGCGGAAAATGCCGAAAACCTAGAGGACGAACGTAAAGCTTGCGATAGAGCCGAGGGAGGTATAGGGCGAATGAAAAAAGCTACGTGGTGACCGAGCAGAACGTGCAGGGCGACCGAACAAGGTACAGGATGACGGAGCAATGAACAGGTTGACTGACCAAAAGTACCAGGACACCTTGAGCAGGGATACAGAGCTACAGCAGTAGGGCGCGAAGGTACAGGGCGACTGAGCAAAGGCACACAACTGGTGCGGCTGATCTGCCATGCCTGATGGAGGGATTGCAGCTGTGGTTGCTGTCTTGCTGTCTTACTGTCGTGTTGGACACGCTCCAAGAGGATGAAGCGCTCGGCGCTTGTGGTGCTCACTTTCTCGTGCATTTGTTGTTGTTGTCGTTGTTGTGCTTGTGCTTGCCGTACGTGGTCGTTGTTCCTGTTGTGGCTGCTGCAAGTTGTCGATGGTTTTTTGTTAGTGGTGGTGGCGGTGGTGACGTCCTTGGTGTTGGTGTGGTTGTTTTCGAAGCTATGTCGGCGATAAAAGGTCAGCGGGTTTATTTGTCTTTTTTTACTCCTACAGGTTGCCGATCGCGCTGCCCAAATACCTGGTGTCGCATTTTTTTTTTTTTTTGCCGTTTCCGAGTAAACTCCACGGCACGGCCGGCGCATTCGTTCATCGCGCGTCCTCCTCGCTTTCGCTGATCACACGCGTATCCAAACATTTGCTGCTTGGTTGTGCCTCGTGTCCGGCAGATCGTTTCTTGTGCTGCGGATGGGCAGGTGAGACTGACGAATCTTTCCCGCAGCACCAGCGAGCTCCTCGGGGAGCATGAGGGGCGGGCTCATCGCCTGGCCATCGAGCCGGGCTCGCCCCACCGATTCATGACTTGCGGTAAGGTTTGCGCCCGTGGCTGCGTTGGTAACGACGTCTGGTGGGAATAGAGGAAGGTAGATGGCTGTTGAATGATGTGCTGTGCACGCTCTTGCCGTTGCGAAGGCTACTATGCGTCAACTCACGAAAAGCTGTACAATGACGAGGGACATGGGAGCTTCCCCGTCATGAAGAACGACAACAAACCACAGCTACAACGACATTAATCGGCAACAACAACAACAACAACAACAACAATGATAACGACAGGGGAGGACGGAGTGGTCTTGTCCTTCGACCTGAGGGCACCCCTCGCCCGCAACATGGGCGCGACCCTGCTCAGGCAGCCCGGGGGGCGGAGCATCAGCGGCATGGCGCTCAATCCGGCGGACCCCAACGTCCTCTTCGTGTGCGGCGACTCCCCTTACCTGGACATGTTCGACGCCCGCAAGGCGGACGTTCCCGCGGCGAGGTGAGAACAGAATGTTGTACCCAGAGAGTATGGTTCTTAGTTGTAGTTATTTCTTGCTTGTCGGTGAGAAGAGAATGTTTCCCCCACAGAGTATGGTTCTTCGTAGTTCTTTTGTTGTTGGTCGGTGAGAAGAGAATGTTTTCCCCGGTATGGTTCTTAGTCATTATTTGTTGTTTGTCTGAGAAGAGAATTATTTCCCCAGAGAGTATGGTTCTGGTAGTTCTCCATTTTGGTGTTGTCGGTGAGAAGAGAGTGTTTCTCCCAGAGAGTGCTAAGTGGGAGATAGTTCTTGGCTGCTCTTGATATTGTTCTTGGTGTCGGCGAGAAAATAATGTTTTTCCGACAAGGGTAAATGAGAGTATGGCCCTCGGTAGTTTTTTGTTGTTGTCGGTGAATAGTCGGTCCTGGCGTCGGAAGGCGGGCTGGGTTTTAGCAGCCGGCGAGGGTAGCCTGTAGGTGCGATGAGGGGCGCACACGCATTAATTTTATGTGTGTGTTACGTTTGGATGTTAAGCCCCAAGTACATATGTGGCCGAAGCAGAACGGAGACAGAAGTGAGGAGTGTAAAACATTCCGATTTTCCTTGTTTTGTTTACGTTTTTTGGTGTTTCGTGTAGGTTTTTGAGAACGTGTCTGGTACAACCGAGTCGGGTGTTCTGTGTGTGTTTTTCTTCGCCAGCTTGCTCACTCCATGGCGTTTCGTATATCTTTCGCATTCCCCTTGTTTCCCTGTACCAGCTTGCAACGCTCTGCCATGCATGGACCTTCAAAAGGCGTCAACTCTCTCTCTACTAGCGGCTCAAGAGGCGGTTGTCCCCCTACGTAGTTCCAGGTTGAAGGCCCCCCAAAAACACTGGTCCCGTTGTTGTCACCGCCCATCCGACTCGGCCGTGTCTTGACATAGGTTCTGCCCGAGAAGCCGCAGGGGCTCGCGCGCGCATATCACGGGGGTTGCCGTGAATTGGTGCGGCACCGAGGTGGTGGCGACGTACAACCCTTCCGGGGAGGTTTACCTCTTCGACGTCAAGAAACATGCCTCAAGGGGCACGGGCAGCGCTCCCATGTGGTGGTGAGTGGGGGGGCGGGGGGGGGCTCAAAGTTTTTGCTGTTTTGCCCTGGAAATGACAAGAGCTGTGGTAGGGGACTCCAAATTTATGCTGCTTTGCCCTGAAAACGACAAGAGCTGTGGTAGTGCGGGGGGGGGAGATCCAAGTTTTTCCTGTTTTGCTCTTAGAAAATGGCAACCGTTGTGGTGGTAAGGGGAGGGCTCAAAGTGCGCGATGCTTGCCTTGAAAACGACAACAACTCGTATACGTAAAGCCATGAGCGAAGCTCAAACAGCATCGCAGTTGAAGCCGCCGCTCAAGGTTTCGGAGATCCTTCGTACATCACGTGCCGCGGTGTGATTGTTTCGCTAGCTGGTTCTGTTTGAGTTCGGAGGGAGGGTGTTCTTTGTTGTTGTAGGAGTTAGCGATAGCACACTGGTAAAATATCCGGTGGCCTGAAACGGCGGTGCACAAGGAAGTGTGACTCAGGGAACGGCCTCGGCGGAGGCCAATGCAGATTGGCGGATCCATCCCGCCATATACAGTCCTAGCCACCGCTCAAGAACCTGTTGTTTTCCCCCCAGGGCTCGATTTTTGCTCTCTCTCTCTGTGAGCTACCCCAACATGGAGAGCGTATCGTCCCAGCCGAATCGAATGGCCTGACCGGGCGATGGTTCTTGCTGCATACCGGAAAAGGCGAAATGCCCCGGGAATAGGGTTTGCGGCTTTTTTGTACCGTACCACGTCTTGATCCGCCTCAAAACAGTACACGTTGGATTTGGCAATCAGTGTGAGAAGTTGGGGCGAAATTCCGGGGCACATGAACGGATCTCTTTGTGCAGGCAGTACCTTCTTATTTTGTTACCTCCTAGTTAACGCGGGGAGTGTGCACGGTCTTGTTATTTCGCTTGACTGCCTCCTTTTTTGGTTTTGATACCTTGGTCTGGTAGCCTTTTCTTCTCGCATCCTATTATAGGTTTGTAGAGACGGCGCACTCGCTTTTTCGGGGGGGGGGGGCGGGGGGGGATCGAGCTGCTGGTGTTGGTGTACTCTCGTATGATTCGCCGACTCCACGTGCAGCAGTAGCTAGCTGTGTTCGCTTTCCCCTTGTCGGCCCTGGTTCGCGTTGCGTTCTGCAACAGTGTTCCCGCCGCCGGCACACGATACAACAGTAGCCTTCGTTATTTTTTATTATTATTTTTGACGTGTTGGATAAAGCATGCAATCAACCAGGGAAGCTGGGTTAGGGTTAGGGTTAGGGAAGCTGGGTTAGGGTTAGGGGTAGGGTCAAGGACACAGTCCCCCCTCCCTGTTCTATTTCCTCATTACACTTTATTTCTCGCGAAGGCTGTCCCGACACACGGGTCCCTCCCCACCCCAAGAACCGTTGGATTGTTGCCCCGGGACGCTGTCCGTCTTGCGCCGCCTGCGCATGTTGCTAGACACTCACGCGTCGTGACTACCGTTGTACGAAAGAGAGTCGCGACGTTACAATAGTGCTTGGGAGTAATTTTTAAATTTTGTGCTCCCCATTTGTTTTTGTGCTCCTTCCAGGGGTGGTGGTCCATCCGCGCGCCAACGGAGGATGGAGCGCGGCGAGCACAGCAGCGACAGCGACAGCAGCATTAGCAGCAGCAGCATCAGTCCCGAACCGCCCCGGTCTCGCCGGCGCATCAGCCCTTCCATCCGCGAAGGCCTCCTCGAGCAAGGCCAGCAGCAGCAGCAACAACGGCAGCAGGCGCAGGCGTCGAGGAGGGGGAGGGAGGAGGAGGAGGAAGAGCGGGTGCAAGACGTCGGCGGGCGAGACGAGGAGGAGGAGGAAGAGGAGGAGGAGGAGAAGGAAGAAGAGGGCGGCGGTGGTGAGGAACAGGAAGAACGTCGAGAGCCGACGTATGCGGCGAGATTCACGGGTCATCGGAACCTGCTGACCGTGAAGCAGGTGGGTGGCGGACTTGGTCAAGAGACTCCCCGGGGGGACAGATACTCTTATTACCATCAGTTGGGACACGTAAGTGAGGGTGTCGAGGGTATTTGGCTGTGTGCAATGAATTGATTGATCTTATCACTTTAGCTACCAGTCGACAGCCACGTGATTGGCGTGAGGTGACCTTGAGTGTGTCGACCCTTCTGTCTGCCTGTCTGTCCATCCGTCTGTCTGTCTGTCTGTCTGTCTGTCTGTCTCTGTCTGTCTCTGTCTGTCTCTGTCTGTTGGTTTGCCCGACTATCTGTCCCTCCCTCTCTTCCTCTCTCTCATCGTCCATCTCTGTCTGTCTCTCTCTCTCGGTCTCTCTCTCGCCCCCCCCCCCC
>FN648435.1:18265-60695 GCA_000310025.1 Ectocarpus siliculosus
GCCAGCCGCACAGCCCGCAGTACTTCCTTTTTTTTTTCTCTGCGTGGTAAACGGCAACTAACTGCAACGCGGAACGGGGGAAATCAATCGGAGTCCGGTTTGTGCGTAATATGCCATATCGGAAATCTTTGCACCGTTCGCGCTCTGGGACAGCTCATGTCCACACAAGGTTTGGGCGGCCTGGTTCCCTATTGCTCGTCCCTCACAGGGTAGGCAGGACCTGGAGCTACCCTTGACTAAGTTGCAAGCAACAATATCATCGATCATTGCACTCCGCACTAGCTTGGAACACGCACGACGGCGAACGCTAGCCTCCCTCGAGGGTAGATAGGAAACGCGCCAGCTTGCGCTCGGATGCGCTGAGTTTGCCCTCGCCATTTCAAGCTTCCCTGCTCCTGCTCCTCAAAATCAGCTCAGCCGAGTGCATGCGGTTGTGTGGAGCAGTCGAGCCCTGACAAGCGTGAAGCGAATGGCAGGGTGCGATCGTCACTCGTCGCACAATCCCGGTCTCAAGCTTTATCAGGAGCTGCAGACCAAATCATCGACCGCCCTCCAAGTGCTGCCCGAACGGCGGTCGTTGGTCCATGTGGCAAGCACGGCGGTCCACGACGACAAACGTAGTGCGCCGAACGAGCGGGCCCACGAGAGCATGCGCGTGTGCTGTAGCGCGCCATCGGAGCGGCGATGGATCTTCACACGCGCTCCGTTGTGTCGTTTCGTTTTGACCGCAGGTTGCCATCACGCAGGAGATGTTGCTGAGCATCCTTGGCCTGGCCCCGTTCGACGATGAGGGAGACGGCGGGGCGCGGGGGGGAGCAGCGGGCGGAGGAGGAGGAGGAGGAGGAGGAGGAGGAGGAGGAAGGGGGGAAGGGGCAACGGCGGCGGCAGGCGCGGGCGGAGCCAACAGAGGCGGGCATGTGAGCTGCAAACCATGTTGTTTTTCGGGAGCTGCTATGCATGTATTTGGTCCATTGTTTTCTTTTGTCGGTGATTGCTGGGAGGGTGGGGGGCGTCCTGGGGTCGGTCTTAGAACCCCGGTGGCATGGAACACAGGTGTGGCAGCCGGCGGTGAAGAAGGGAGACCCACAGAGCGTTTGGCGTGCGCACCGGCACACTTGTCAAGCTCGCCGAAGGAATTGTCGCCGAGAAAGATGTTGCCCCCGCCCCCCCCCCTCTGTACACCTATTCGCATGCCCCTTGTGCAGCAGCACCCGGTCCACACGGAAGTTGCGTCTCTTTCCCCCTCTTGTGTTCCACGTAAACTTTTGCAACAAGTCTCCACCGCTGGTTTTTACTTAGTCTTTCGCTTCGCTGAGATTTTTGCTGTGGAAGCGTGTGAAGCTTGGTACCAACGAACGGTAGGGGCTCTTATGTGGTCAAGCGGGTGGCAAGAACTCTCTGTCCCGAGCCAGACCTGCGGATGCAGCAGCATGCGCGCCTGACCTCCGCAAGCCTGATACCCCGTTAAAAGGTTGTTGTTGGATGAGATGAATCGGATATTTTACCTGGTGGGGTTCGGTGTGATGGGTGAACACGCACGCCCCCGACCTGAGTTTTGATATTTTTTGCTCCGTTGTCGGGGTCCGCAAGTATGTCGGTCTTGAGTACGGCGGTCGACCTGAACAAGGAGGATGAAAATTGTCTGGCATAGACGGAAGAATCCATTACACGTTGAACATGGCGGCTGCCCCTTTTGTAAGGCGGACATTGTCTGATCCCTACCACCGACTTGTTCGGGGACCCCGACTGCGCATTCATGTGCCGCGGCAGCAGGGAGCGGCTGCGGGAGCGAGAGGAGGTAGTCCGACGAGAAGGCTAAGCGCACGGGCGCGCCTGGCGTTGCTCCACCGAGCCATGGGGATGATCTCGGGCATGGGTGGCGAGGAAGAGGACGAGGAGGACGAGGAAGAGAGCGAGTATGAAGGGGCCGGGAGCAGCCAGGACAGCGAAGACGTCGACTATGGGGAGGAGGAGGAAGAGGAAGAGGAAGAAGAAGAGGAGGAGGAGGAGGAGGAGGAAGAGGAAGAGCAAGAGGAGCCTGGGCGGCCCATTCGGGTGAGGAACACGGCACCAGGAAAGCTGTTCGCTTGGTAACCTACCCATTTCTTGAGATCCGGCACTTGGCGAGAGCTTCGTCGGCATGTGTCCCTATATGAAGTTTGTCGGAGACGGGCTTGTCAGAATTTTCTTCCAGAGTCGGAGGCTCGCTCACCTTCTTCGCATCATATTTATCGTACATACCCTGTCCAGAGCTGGGTTGCGAATCGGACAGGCTTGTTATTGGTCAAGCGAACAAGGAACAATGTTTCAGACACGAAACCTACCTCTACAACCTCGCGCTCTACCTTGCCCTTCCTAACAGCGGGCGCCAGGAGGAGAATACAGAATAGCGCCCTCACTCGAGAACCTTGCAGTGTAGAACGTCATCCTCCATATTGTAGTAAACATGAACTTCGAGCACCATTTGTGAGCCCGGGCAAGACTACACTAAAATCTATGTAGCGGCCATTTGTAGTCGCAGTAGATCGAACCATCGTCTTACCAGAGCGCGACGTTGCTGCTACAATTTGTCAAACACAGGAGCTTGAGCACCGTTTGTGGGCCCTAAAGAACCCCTTACGCAATATAGCGGCGATTTGTAGCCCACAAGATGGACTGAGAACCCCTTGGCCAAAGCTAGAGGCTATTGCGTGCGGGCGCTGTCTGTATTATATGCATTGACTACTTCCGATACGGTATCCCCTTTCTATGCGCCCGTCGTGCACTCCATGGGGTGGCGATGTAGGTTTTCAACGCGCTTTGATGTTGTGCCGTTGCTGGTAAATGATCTGTGTATCTGCCACTCACTATTTTGCTCGAAATATTGCGCATTGTTAACCATTTCTGTTGTCGGCAGGGCACCCCGCTGCAGGGGCCTAGGGAGGGAGGGTTGACGGCGACGGCAACAGCGGCCGGTCTCAGCCTCGAAGTCGTCTCGTGTGAAAGCGACAGCAGCGGCGACAACGAAGGGAGCGGCGCCGGCGCCGGCGGTCAGATACCGAACGGCGATGTCACGGGATGAAATAAATGCAGAGGCGGCGGCAGCGACCACTCCCTCGCATGAGCGGCAGCGGCGTCATGATCGAAGAAGAGAAAGTTATGGCGATGCAGTTGTCCTCGATATTTTACGGCTCGGCTCGTTTCCGCAGGGCGTGCGCTTTGGTTGTATTCGCGTAACTTATTTAATTGTCTTGGAGTCTAGCTATAAACCTTGGGGTGGGGTCATGCCTACGCATACGCCAACAGAAGTTGTACATAACAAGACCCGGAGAGGTCAATTATAAATGTAATGGAGTGTGTCGGCCGGGCTATCCGCCTGAGCGTGACACGTTGATTAGTCTAAGCGGGACAACAAAAAGGAACGCAAGAGGGAATCTGTAGCCCGGCGTCCGCTGAGTGAGTGAATGTGTCTTGTTCTCACGTGGTGCACTCCATCATGCGTCAAATCCTGCTCGTTTTGAACGGATGTTCGTCATGTTTTTCACACAAGCAAAAAAGGGCGCGCTCGGTAGAGATTGTATACGGGAAGTTTTATTCACAGCGATTTTTGAGTCCGATATTCCGACTTCCCCAGATTTTCAAAAGGTTTGGACAAAGTCTCGTGTACATTTTTTTCGGTGCCAGTCGTTCCCAATTTTCTCAATGTCCATTTTTCCTTCCTCCGCCGCAAATCGAGGTTCAACGGTCTACGGGTTTAGAAACTTGGAACTTTGAAAGCAAAATCAACATGTTGTATGAAACGGCCCTTACGTGACCGAGACGCCCCCGCATATATCAGCATCATCTCCACATGAGCAATGTATGCTACGGACAGTCGTCCGTAGTGCTAGGATACAAAACCATAATACGCGATAGCATTGCCCCCCCCATGCTACAACATCGATCGGCCGATGCTGTCAGCTCCGGTGGCAAGTGCAGACCACCCGAACCCATTCAACCCAACGTGCCACCACGTCTTTGTGAGGCAAAAGTTAGGCCACGTTTGACGAAGCGCTGCAGTGGATCGAACTTGTGGTGCTCTGATCGCCTCTCTCTCAGTTCATGTTCATTTCATTTTGTTTCCAACAGTACGAGCGAGCGATCCAACCCGCGCTATCCATAGCGTACAATAACATACAACGACAACGACCGAGCAGAAGTGTATGTTGCTCTCGTTTGGCATTCCGCTATTCGGCATGGTCCGTGGGGGATTTCAATGCCGCCGCCCCGCCCCGCTATTATGTGTGGCGTTCGAACCAATTACGGCGAAGACTGACGGCAGGTCGCCCTGAGAATTTCCCCCATCTCAAAAAATTGTCAGACGAACGACGACGTGGTGGCAGCGATGCAGGCCTACGTAACATGGACAAACGCACAAAAAAGAGCGCCAAGAAGTGAATCGACGACTCCCGACTGCCGGTTTGGGGCCGATTTCTCGTCAATGGTAGAGGACAGTTCATTCCCCTTTTTCGCAGACGACGGCGGTTCATTCCCGCTTTTCACAGCGAGACACGTATCGCCGCCTTTCCGCCACTTGTATGCATACGCTGCTGCCGTGTGCAAACTACAGTTTCCAAACATTAGACCACAGTAGGTGTCCCGATATAGTGCCGGTATGTGTCCAGGCGAATTGACCGGCACTATACCGGGCATCGGCACTATTCAGAATTGTGCCTGAATAGTGCCAAATCCCTCTATAGTGCCGGCTTGGCGCTATTCAGGAGTGTTCGACTTCAGAGTGCAGCGCTTGCGCTTTGCGGGGCTGACCGAGTACCACACGAACGGTATTTGAATCAATCGTGAGGTGGGCGACGTGGGCGGGACTCATTCAGTTTCGTGAGGCTCTTGGACTATCGAAAACACGGCATTGGTCACCTTAAAATCAACTTGATTGGCCAGATAGATCTGTTCCACAGCAGTTGTTCTCTTTCCACCTCAGCGCAAGCACTCGCTAGTGAAACGTTGCTGCTGCCTTTCAACCGTAGACCGTGCTGCCCGATAGTGCTCCTGATATAAACACACAAAAACAGATGCAACCTAAAAAAGGGGCGAAGAAGATAACGAACTCCCCTGTTCATTCGACAAAAAGGTAGAGAGAAGACCAAGCCTTCAGAAGCAAGAAAAACGACTGGCCAACCAAAAGACGCCAGTCTCAGTGCGGTCAAAAACAGAAAAAAATTGTTTCTCAAGGCCGTGAGAGGGCGTTATGGAGGAGGCTGCGCTATTCTCTGGATAAAAGACAGAAATGATAGCAACAGAGAGAGGAGAACTACGTGACTGCCAAGGCTTACTACTTTGAACACGCGTATGTATCGCAGTGTTTTCATCCTTCCTCAAAAGTATTTTATTTACAACCACTCTTCACTACTAATGTTTTACCACTATTGGCTTTCATCTCTAGATTCTGCGCCCCTGCGGCGTTTGTTGTGAGGGAGGTCATCTCGCTCGAAACTCTTGTTGTTCACCTCAACGCCATATTTTCCTCCTGCATTATCACTGCTGCCCTTGGCTATTTTTTCCATATCCTTCGTCACTACCACCATCTTCCTTTTCGCTCGCCTCACTACTGAAATCCCAGCCGATTGGTGGAACCTGGTCGATCGGTATATCGTGACATTTGAAGACGTCACGCGTACCGAGAGAAACCGAGCTATACTTGTAGCTCGAAGGGAAACCGTCTCCGAATCCTGTTGGCGTGGAAGTTTTGAGGCGACAAAAGGCTGTGTGCGGGGTGTGAACCGGCACTATGGAGGGGTTCGATAGTGCCTGAACCGGCACTATAGCGGGCAGCCCTCAATAGTGCCGGTTTGTCACGATTCAGGCCTGTGTCTGTGTCAAGAAAATTTACCGGCACTATACCGGACTTTGGCACTATTCAACCGGCACTATATCGGGACACCTACTGTATTAGTCGAAAAGTCTCAACCTACGTAGCGGTTCTTGCCAAGCATTCATTTTTCACCGGCGAAACAGACATGCAAAGTGAATCGCGCGCACTAAGTGTGGGAAAGAGCACGGAAGATATCCTAGAAAAAACCTGAGTACCACCTGTGCATAGGCTATACATAATACATCAAAGAGACAAAGAAGGTTTGGGTCCGCGCGCGGCCCCGACAAATACAAAATTCCTCCGTGAGGGTTACTTCATTTTTCTCCTGCAAAATATGCATACGGCCACCCTGTGTATACCGCCGGGTGACCCGGAAGCAAAACGATTTTCACAACAATGCCGCGCTCCAATAGAGCCTAATACGATTTCCCCATCCATCCATCCATCCAAATGCGTGCGGAATTGATCTCTGTAACAGGGTCGCCAGAGCTTCCAAGGGCCAGCAGTATTATCTACCCAATTCACCGAGACAAAAAAACTGCACCACAGGCATACACATAAGAAACACTGCAGCAGCATCCCCCCCCCCCCTGATCGCCCGTTGTATACTCTAGACTATTGAATAGCGTCACTTGGGTACTTCATTTAGCCCACCCCAACCTCTAGTCTAGAGCCTGGTCCGGTGAGAACCCGGCGTGCTCCGTCCCGGCTTTGTAGGGATGCGAGGTCAATGGTCGAACGACTACCGCATGCACGACTATGAGTACACCCAACCTCTAGTCTACATGTTGGCTCCGAAGATTCTGCCGGTTGTTTGCCATTTTTCGCTTCGATTAGGGCAACGAAAACGCGTCGTCTCTCCCGGCCCTGTACTACAGCAAATAACTCGCAATATCACAGCAATCTCTTTCCGCCGCCCATGTCCATTACATCAATTTAGCCCTCGCACACACACACCCGGCGACTTTTTACAGAGTATAGGACATCTAGAACTCGATGACGCGACAAAATTCAACACGCAACTACAAGCGGGCATCGACACCATGTTATCTATCCATCGAGCGCGCGTTTTCAAGACCCACGGATGCCACGTCAAACAATAAAACACAACCAACCTCCGGGCGTCAGTCAGTCTCTGCGCCACACCGTCGCCTCCGCGGACGCATACTCGAAAGTGCGGTCTGTCAGCGGCCGCATGCACGGCACCCTTTCCACGTGGACAAGCTTGAAGTCGTCGCCCAGCCCTCTCGACAGCCCCTGGATCGAGGGGACCTGTGTACATGTGTGCGGGGCGTGTGTGCGGGGCGTGATTCCGTCGGCAAGTTTCGTCGGTTTTCGCAAGAATTATCATAGGCACCTCCTGTGGTGAGACCCCGGCTGGCGGTTAATCCAGGAATTGTACCACGATGGGCGAAAAGGTCGGCATCCCTAGATGGGATGTGACCAACAAATGAAAAAACTGCAATACGAAAAAGGCCGAGGCTCGCCGTGTTCTTTTTCCGGAGACTCCTCCAACGGCCGCACTAGCTAACGCACAGTAGAAGCTCTTATACGGTAAGTAGTATCCTATCCTACTGTGTGAAGCACAGCCCGAGCCCGGAAATCATCGGTACCACGGCCGTATAGCTCTAGGTCCGCCGAAAAAGGATCTTCGACTTCCGACGACGGGGGGTCTGCTTCTTGTTTCGGTCGAGCGCACATTGCCACATAAAGGTACCGTGTAGCGCAGGATCCACCGCTGAGCCAGCCGGGCTTCTGAACCACACCCTTCTAATTTCTCGGGAATAATCTGAACAATCTACACCTTCTATACAACGCCATGATGCATGCTTGCTTCCTCGTTGCGAACCCACGGCTCATACTCAGTACTATGTTCACTTGGCTGCTTTGCTACGACGAGCACGTATGTATGCCGGACACGCAGTACGCCCCCCTCGCGATACGAACGAACCTCGTTGCCGTCCTCGTCGAGGTAACCGCCCAGCCACGCCCTCTCTGGGGTCACGTCCTCATTCCACTCGTACGCCGACACCACCACCACCACGCCCCCGTTCTCCCTCACGATGCCCCTGGCCCCTCCCATCCGGCCCAGGAGCCCGTTCGGGGAAGGGATGGCGTCGATCGTGCTGTGGATTAGGGCCGCGTCTAGCCCTACGTCGTCGTTCGTCGTCGATGCGGCGGGGAGCGGACGGACGGACGGACCGTGAAAGCGGGAGCCGCCAGGCTTGAGTTCGGTCGAAAGAGTGCTTCTGAAGCAAACTACCGTACTGTTTTTTGTTAAGATCGTCGTAGGGTCGTGGTCAGTATAAAGGACGTGTGCACTCACCATGGTGCTTCTCCGCGGGATACTACTGCTGTGTGTACTGCCGAGATATCACGGTGCTGGAACGTGTGCGAGCTATAGTTGCTGACCTGAGTTCCTGCGCATTCGAGTGAATAGTGAAAGCTGTAAACTGTCAATCGCGTTGCCGCAAAGCGTACATGTATCCCTCGCAGTCAGTGCATGCGCAACACCTCCGCCTCAAGCCCGCGACACAACCACCATGGTGATAACATAAATCCCAAAAGAGGACGGGGGTAGTCTACACCAAAAACAAAGCCGTACGTAGTAGGCATTCCGCATTTGACACGCCGTCGCCTCCCTAACCCAGCCAAACCGTACCCAGAGGCTCAACCAAACCCAGCCCTCCGAAGCGACAACCTCCTCACCGGCCAAGCCTGCCGGGAGGCACATCGGATCGCACTGCTTGAACGTTATCCTGTCCGGGTTGGCCTCCCCGTCGAGAGAGACTTCCCGGGCCACGCTCCTCGCACCCCCCGACGGATAGGCGACGGTCAGCCTGGATTCCGTCGCCATCTTCGACGCGGTGTCGATGAGACTCTTGTTGGCCTCCAGCGCTACGACTCTCCCTGTGTGGTGGTGGGTGGTGTCCCGTCGGGTTAAGGGTTAGGGTTAGATCAGGGATAGCAATAGGGTTTGGGTTAGATCAGGGATAGGAATAGGGTTTGGGTTAGCCAGAAGGGGCACGTTCAGGCGCGGCGTGCGGGGAAGGGAGGATCATGCTAACGCTTTTTGTGGGGGTGGGGCCCACAGTTTGGTTCTGGTTTCTTTCCGCAGAAGGTCAGCCGGAAGGGCCGCGGTATGGTGGAATGGTGGACTTCGAAACACTTCATTCACCAAGGTGGTTTGCATCGGTATGGCGGTGCTCGGTTCCGTCCTGCTGTACACAAGAAGGTAGTTTCAACCTGCATGCACAGGCGTTCGTGTCACAGCGGCAGAGGCGATGGGGCGCATCCCTCGCGAAAGACGAGCCAATCCACTACCGAAACCGACAAGCGTACGCAAAAAGCAATAGCAGCAAGTCCGCCACCTTCGTGCGTGTACACACCCTCCAAAGGAAATCCAAGCACGAAACGGTGGTGGAAATTACCACATCGTGAGTCGTTCCACGGAACCGTCGTGGAATGTACCACATCGTGAGTAGTTCCACGGGTCTGATGGCCCGGCCAGAACCGTGGCTCCGGCCGTGGGGGAGTGACTTACCTACACCCTTGGAGAGCTCAAATGACGCTCCGCCCGCGCCGCATCCGACTTCAACCACATGGGCCTCTCCGGCTGGGAGCACGCCGTCGAGGGCGCGCAGGACGATTTTCGCGCACCTGCCACGCACAAACAAACAAACAGCAGTTTGTTACCCGGCGGTTTTCGCGAACAAGCCGACGAGAAGGTGCCTGGAATAATCTAGGGCAGTGATATTGTCGCGATTTTTGGAACGTGTGATATAGGGTTAAGGTTTCAAAGCCGAGGAAAGCATGCAAGGAAGGCCAAAACATGAGGAATAAAACACCCCCTTCCCTATCACGCGAGGTCAACGGTCAAACGAATACGGCACGCACGGCTGTATGAGTACACCCCCTACGGTTACCCCTCTCCCGTCACCTCTCTCCTAAAAAAAACGCGCACCTTTGCGGGTACTGCAACCCTTCCGCGACGGTGGGGTCTTGTCGGGCTACCTCGGGCACCGCGAAGTGCATCGCCACGTTCGAGGCGAAGCTTCTCTCGGCTTGAGCCTCGCGCTTTGCCCACCCGGAGGACGAGGCAGACGCCCCCTTGTCCGCGGTGCGGAAGGGGTAGCTTCCGACGAAGGGGCTGGGAGCGTCTGTCGCGCGCGGAGGCGTCGCGGTTGGGCAGAATGAGCGCAAAGACCTCCGATTATGACACGACGAACGGTACGGTAAGAGTTCTTGAAGGAAGCGGAGTGGTGTGCGTGTCTGTGGTTTTCTGCATTGGCATCGACCGTGCTAAAATAGGCGACCAATGAAAAGACGCCAGTCTTGCAGCGGGATAAATAACGCCAACACTTTCGAATCAATGCGTGTGCGTGTGCGTGTCCGCGCGCCAACCGACTGACCGAATGAAAAACACGTCGATGCGGTCAAACTAAAATACGTTTCCGAAGGTGGTTCCTTCCTGAGAACGGGGATTCACGGAGGAGGATACCATAGGCGATTATCCGGAATGAAGATGCTGGTTTGAGTTTCCTGGGTCAACTTCTTTCGTGTGCGCCGTGTCGCTCACAAAGAATGGTGTTGCTGTTCTGTGTGGAGGGTACACGCGCATGTCGTTGTTCTCTAGCGCTCTCGCACGAAGCGACAACATAGGTAATGCTGCTGTTTTTTTACATGGGCCCCGCAATCTCTCGGCACCCCGCCTATTTCAGCATCTAGCCGAACGATCGCCAAGGTGAAGAAGACATGCTCCACCGCTGCCGACCAAAGAGTAAGCGTTGCCTACCGCAGGAGGCCGAAGAATGTGATTCATCTATCCATATGCTCGTCCACCGTATCCCAGGAGTGTTCAAGTGCGACGAAAAAGATCCTCGGAAATGACACCCAAGGCCCAACAAACAAAGAAATCTCAAGACTGGAAATCAGAACAGATGTTACATTCGCCAAGACCAACACTAAACGTCAATACTTACCAGTCGCCGGCGGGTTCAAGGTACAAAACAAAGACGCCTTTCTTCACACTCTGCGGTGGCGGGTTCTCTTCTGTATGCACATGCTGCCCGCCTGCCGGCACAACTGGCGGTTACCCTCAAACCTGTGCAAGACGTCACGAAGCGCGTCGCCTCCTCCTTTCGCTCCGGAGCGACCAGCCGGAAACCGGCGTGCTGGTGGAAGTGGGGGCGGAAGTGGTACCGCGCGAAGACGCTCGCCTCGTTGCCGGTGCTGGCGAAGCTCCCGCCCGCGATGATGTGGTGCTCGCCGTCGAAGCACGGGGTGGAGAAGTCCTGAAAACGGGCAGAAGCGCACGACAGGGCTTGGGTTGTTGTAAATTGCCGGAGTATATGGGCCGGGATGCCTAGGCGGGGGGATTGTTTCCTCGTCGTCGTCGTTTGCTCGAGCCGCTGACTCGTAGGTCATGCGGGCGGCATTCGTGCGCATTTGTTTGGTTCCCCCCCGTGTCGGGGTGGGTGAGTGATATCTTGTCGTCCGAAGGGAAAAAGACGAAATAAGGACGTAGCAAACAATGCTGTGATGTCTACATTTCGTGAAGGAAGGGAAAATGACGCCTTGTGCACCTATTGGGGAATCGGGAAACACAGGAGAAGGCGCATGATACGACAAACAGATTATCTATGAGCGTCACGGCGGTCGTCTAGACTGGAGAGGGAAAAGGAGTGTTATCATCACCGCAATCAAGAGGCCACGTCGCACCTCGTAGAGCGGGCTGATCGAAAAGCCTTCCAGAGCCGAGAGGTGGTCCTCACACCTGCGGCACGGGTAGGGGAGGTAGGTTTTCGCGGCCAAGGGTCGAGAGGCAAAGCGGCAGCAGGAAGCAGCCAAGCGCGGTCGGCGAAGAACAACCGGAAACGGTCGGGCCCATGAGAACCCTTCGCATGCACGTGCCGCGGACCATCGGGAAAAAAAAAAAAAAAGTCGTACCGTTAGTGAAAGCCAGATCCAACACGAACCGTCCCAAATCGGTCAACACCCGCGCCGTCTTCACTGCGCACGCTCGAGAGTCGCACTCCCACATCCCTTGCAGCCAGAACTCCACGCACGGTCGACCACGCTCACGCGCGCGGCAACGCCGTCCCCCGCAGCACAGCAAAAACCCCCATCGCCACCCTCGGCATCGCGCCTCACTACGACACGCTACACACCCGGACTCACCACTCCCACGCGTTGCCGCGGGTGTCGCAGAAGCCCATCTCGTTGGGCGGGAACGCGTCCACCGGGGTCTCTGACCCCACGGTGAGGTTGGTGTTGGCCGCCCCGTGCCCGGCACCGTCACCACCGCGGCGATGGAGGTCTTGCGCGTCCGACAGCGACAGCACCGGGTCGATGAGCTGTTGTTGCGGAGCGGACGAGAGGGGACAGAGTGTCGTGAGCCGGGGCGATCATGCCGTCGAGGAGAGGGGCGCCGCGGAAGAGCTTGGCGGGGTAGGGGGGGGAGGGGGGGGGGAAACCTTCTCGCGGGACGAAAAACGAAGCTGTTTTCAACCGCACTGCGTTGAGGCTGACGCAGTTTCATTCGTCAGCCGGCTAGCGCGGTCGGTGCAAACAATGAAGCACACGCGCGCAGACACACGCGGCTCTATGCTGTTCCCGGTAGTTTCCGTCTTCCAATCCGGGGAAAGATCTAGCCTCGCCCCGTGACTCCCCTCTCTCACGGGGGGGGGGCAGACCATGGCGTCGTTACAAGCGTTCTCCGTTTTCTTGCCGAAAGTGAGATCGGCCTCTTCTCATTTGTTCAGACGGCCCGTGAATGAAGCACATAGACAGACACACACGGAACCGCTGCCTTTCGCACGAACACCTTGGGGGACAAACCACGCTCGATAAAAAAAAAGAAAAGAAAAATGAAACGTGTCCCACCTCGGGAATGTCGGGGCTGGATCGCTCGGCGTTGCAGCCCCTCATGAGCTTCTGCTCCAGCTCTGTCGTCAGCCGGTAAGCCCTGCCGCCCTCGCCAAAACTCTGCGAGCGCGGCGGACGCACCAGCATGCAACAGCAGCAGTTCGGATCGGAAGGAGGCAAACAACGCCAGTACCGCTCGCTGCGGGGTCGACCAGAGGCCCAAGCGTAAGGGGGGCAAGGAGAAAAAATCAGCCTCAAAGCGAAGGAGTAGGCATGGCGGCAGCGGCAGCGGCGGCGGCGGCGGCGGCCGCAGACGCGCCGTCACGCGAGGGGGACAATGCCACGAGAGCGTGTGCCTACTCCCCGGGGTCCGATTCCTCCGATCGATTGCGTGCAATGCTCAACGCCGCGGGGTACTCACTCGAGCAACGCATCACATCACATCACCGGTTTGACACACCCACACCCACACCCACACGCATACCCTCCCGCACGAGTCCCCCTCACGGGGTCCCAGATCATGGCCTTTATCGAAGAATTGTTTTGTGTTTTTTCAACCGCACTGCTGCTGACGCCATTTCATTGGTCAGCCGGCTAGCGCGGTCGGTGCCAATCATTAAAATACAACCACGCAGACACACACGGCTTCATGTTGTTCACGTTGGTTTCCGTCTTTCAATCCGGGGAAAGGTCTAGCCTCGCTCCTTGACTCCCGTCTCTCACGGGGGGGGCAGACCATGGTGCCGTTACAAGCGTTGTCCGTTTTCTTGCCGAAACTGAGACGGACGTGACGTCATTGGTCAACCGGTTGGAACGGTCGATGCTATTTTACGAACACCCCCACAACAACACAACCAAAAAAAAAAAAATGTTGTTTTCTCATTCTGACCCCTCTCACCTCTTCCTCTTTCAAGGTTTTCCACGTTGCGAAGGCTTTTGCCTCGTGGAAATTAACCAGAACGGGCGAGTCGCGCGGAAGCGGCACCTCGTCAAACAAGGTACGGAGACGGTACTGGTGGAAGCCCGAGGGGCCCTGCAAATAAGTAGGCAGGGTGGACGCCAGGGGGGGGGGGGGGGGGGGGGACTCCGTGAACAAAGAGCTGCGCAAGATTTTGTGCGACAATGGACGTCTGGCATTGGCGGAAACACACTCGTGGCCGAACGGTTCGCCGTGTGGCAGCGGACATCCTGTTGTTGTTAGTGCCTGCGGATCCTTCAGTGCATGCAGGCTTAAGCGGACCCAGAAAAAGCCAAATATCCAGCAGATGTATTTCCCGACTGACTATGGAGACTTCATTCAACACTACACACCCCTCGACTTGAGTTATTGTACACGTATATACTTCGAAATAAATTTCATTCCGTTTCTATTTCCGGGCGTCTGGTAGCAAGCACAACCAACACACATTTACCGTGACTATACATCGGGATCGTTGCCGCCCAAAACCACGCACCCACGCCGGCAAACCGCGTACAAAAAAAATGTAGAAAACAAACCCGCGACGGACCATGACTTCATCATACAACTTCCCGACAAACATTCTGCCCGTCTTTCTTGTCTTCACTTCAAGTCGACGTTCACAACATTTTTTGCGTTCGTTTACTCCAGCCCGAGGTCACACAGAAGGGTTTCCTCTCCCTGAGGCCGGCCCCCTACTGCCTGTTCCCAAAAAAAACACACCCACCGCGGCTCACCTCCGACACCCAGAACTGCGGCTTCTTGACGTTCCGAAACATCTTCCACCTCCACCCCACGTCCGACCACAGCTCCTGCCGCGCGTACCCCGCGTCCGCAACGAACTCCAAGAACTCGCCGTTGGTCACCATGTGCTTGGCGGCCTCGAAACTGGGCACGGAAAACTCGCGCGACCCGTACTCGTTGTCCCAGCCGAAGCTGCGCGTTTAGAATTAGCAAAATATATACGCGCAAAGCGGGCGTTGAGTTTTAGCGAAAACATATACGCAAAGCGCGGGGTCAGTTTCAGCAAAAACATATATGTATGCGCAAAGCGCGCGGGTAGTTTAAGCAAAACATACGTGCAAAGCACAGAAATCCTATCCGTTCGAGATGTAGACAACCACAGTCGAAATAAAGGGTGTTCAAGTGTGAGTGACGCATTTTTGCTTTGTTTCGATGCCGTCGAATTGCACCGTTGCCGGCCCATCCCACGTGGTGCCAAGGAGGGGGGGGGGTGGTCGGGTGGGATGCCCGCCGGGGTAGAGGGCAGGGGAGACGCAGAGCAGGAATCGCAGTGGCGTTTACAAGCCATGTTGGAAAGGGTGGCGGCCTCTTTTGGGTGGAGGGAAGTCGAGCTAAAACGATGACAGATGGCTCGTATTGACACGCACATTTCATGACCGCGACAGGTTTCTGTGTCCTGATGCCCGGACGTCAGTCGCCTCTTCTCTGTCGAACGACCTTGGGAGGTCGTCCCTCCCGATCTACTTTCTAGACAATTTGCTCGACCAGGCGTTGAAAATAGCTCGTAACTCAGGGGAACGGCACCTAGGAGGCGAGCCTTTCGTTCCTCGTGTTGTGGTCGGCACAAGTACGGGCAGCATTTTCTATTTGGCGACCTCGTGCTTGTCGACTACGCGCTGGTCAAAGCCGTTCCCAACGTTTCTCGTAACATACGAGCGGAGGAAAACGTCCGAGATAACGCCCTCGGGGGCACGGTCCCCACAGCTTCTTCGTCTGATTCTGCCGTCGTCTGCAACTTGCCCATTATCGTCCGGTTCAAAGACCATTGTGGGTACGAGGCGAGCTGTTCATTTTGCGTCCTAAACAACTGACAACACACACACACTTTCCCGCACTAAGGCTGACGTCTTTTCATTGGTCAGCCGGTTAGCGCGGGCTAACAATAAATAAACACACACACACACAAACCTCCGATAAAGTATGTACATAGAACGCGTACATATACGACGCGCCGACAGCTATGTATGGGCGCGATCCACACACACACACACCCCGAACGCACCTCGGAAAATCCTTCGGCTTCCCCAGGCGGACCACGCCTCCCTCCACTCGCACCAGAGGGTTTTCCATTGGAGGCGGTGTTTGCGAGCGGTCGCTGCTGCCGTCAGAGTCGGGGACGTGCGGGGCCGGCCACGTCGCCGGGCGCGAGACGTGCTCGAGGGGGAGCTCGCGGATCAACACGCTCGACGTCTCAACGTGGATGCGCTCGTGCTCCATGGCCATCGGCAGGGCCCAGTATGGGCTGTCCGCGCCGATGTTCGAGACCTCATCCTCGGGGGCGGCCTGTATGACGGAGGAAACCACCCGGTAGACCTGCTGCCGGTAGGCGTGGACCTCTTGAAGGGTAGGCCACTCCATCTGTGGGGGAGGCGTTCGAACAACGGGGGGTGGGTACTCATGTTTCGCGTGCCTTCGATTCTAGAAGATTGATCACGCGTCATTGCGAGGACGGGGCATTATGGTCCTACCGGACCGAAGGGGGGGAGAAGGCGCAGGACGGATTTTTTCGGGGTTCGGGAGACTGCACGAGACTTTCTGCCAGGGCGCGAAATCGGGTGGAAAGGATAGGCGGAAAAAGGGCGCGCGAAGGAGCACAACCGGACAACGGAGAACTCTGAAGCCGGACGCAATAAATCTGAGACGCTGCAGAGGTTTTTCCAGTTGAGTATAAGAATCGCGAGCACCGCTGAGGTAGAGCGTCTTCTGCTTAACCCCGGATGGGAGTTGCTTTGGCTAGGAGAGGAACCCGACAGGGAGGGGTAGAAAGTATGGGCGAGCGACGGCAATGAGATGGGGAGACAACAACAACAACGACGACAACGACGACAAGAGAAAACAACAACAGGGGGGTAGAAAACGTTTTCGGCGGGGCTTGGGCGAGGCGCCTGAGATGGTAGAGAAAATGCCCACATGCGCGCGCGGTCAATCGGAGTCCAACAGAGCGAACATAGCATGGCCCACTGGGAATACGCGTGCATGTGCGCCGGGAACCGCTCGGTCCGCTTATCCTCGCTCACGTTGTCATTGCCAACGTCGTCCCACGCCATCTCATCCACTCCTGTCTCTAGCAACGCCTCGAAGTAGGCGTTGACTGGTGCCTGTCGACAAAGAAGAAAAGCCATGTTCGCATCCAGCTTAGTATCGCAAAGTTCACTCGCGCGATAGACTATGCGGAGAAATAGTATAGGGTGAATGGCTGCTACGGCATGCCAGCAGTGTATCGTTTCCCGGCACGTGTAGCCTACGGGCCGGCCGTAGACGCGTATACTACACTACATGCTGCACGAATGGGGAGGGCGGGATTGCGAGGGACTGAACGTAATGGCAATGTTTTCAGCAAATGAGCTGGTTGCAGGATGCGATCCGGGATTGCGAGGGACTGAACGCAATGGCCACGTTTTCACCACATGTTCTGGTGGGAGAATTCGATTCTCCCGACGGGTACGCCAAAACCCCTCTCTCGTGCCCCCTCTGTATCTACCCCCCCCCCCTCTCTGTGCTTACCCTTCCATTTCTCTCTCTGATTTTTCCTCTCTCCCTGCCTCTTTCTCTCTCTCTCTTCCTCTCTCTCTCTGTATTTTTCTTCATCGCGCTCTCTTCCGCTCTCTCTCTGTGTATTCCTCTTCTTCTTCTCTCTCTCTCTCTCTCTCTCTCTCTCTCTCTCTCTCTCTCTCTCTCTCTCTCTCTCTCTCTCTCTCTCTCTCTCCCTCGCCTGCAAGATCCCTGCAGCCCTTAGCTTGTTCACGTAGAGGGCGGCCGCGTGGCCGTAGTAGAAAATGAGGGGATGGCGGAGCCCGTGCAAGGGGCGAAGCAGAAACGCCTCCTCGCCCTGGAGACCGGCGAACAGGCTCTCGGTTAGCATCCACGAGTTGTCGAAGTAGGCCTGCAAAGACTGGACGACGAAGACGGCGGCCACAACCGCGGAGCAGAGGAGAAGAGAAAGAGCGTGAGCGCCGCTACCGCCTCCGAAGCAACAGCAAAATGGGATGTCGCTCCGACTCGCCAAGATAACAAGGACCGTCGACGTGGTAAACACGCACAGTCGCTATTTTCAGTAGTTTACGCATGTTTCTCGAGAGAAAACAAACACGCTGGACAAAGTAAAATCGGCTAGGTTGGGGTTGGGGTCTGCGTGGCCCCTGCCTGGTCTTTTTGGTAACGAACTCACGGCGGTCCGCCTATTTTCTTGCCGATATTTGGAGGCGGTGTGTGTGTGCATGCAGAGCTGTACACCATCAACGTCTCCATAGAACTGGAACACTGGCGGTACTCTTTCTCGAAACGCGCGTGTGTGGGACGGGTTTGCTGTGTGAGCGGCGTTCTGTTTCTTCTCCGGTGGCACGCTCGAAACCTATCGGATCGTGATGAACTGACACGTCCGCGCTTGGCGCACGGGCGGCGGTAGTCGGGGGCCATGGACGGGGCTACCGAGGGCGGCAGTGAGCCCTTCGGCAATCCAACAAGACCCGCGAACAGGCAACGCCGTTCACAACCGGCCTCCACTTCCCTGGCTCTCGTTTGGCGCGAAAGCCAGATTTCTCACCGCCGTGTGACTCCATCCAGAGAGTGTCTTTTACCTCCTCTATGTGTTTTTGATGCCCCACCGTTTTCCCACCTGCGGTCGGTGCTTGCGATTGATGTGATTGCGACAAGGATTCAGCGCCGTCCCTTCCCCTCATCGAGCGTGGAGTCAAGTGTATATTATCACCCACGAAATCGATGCTTTCCACCGCAGCATGTAAACAATACTTTTCTCACTCGACAGAGAGAGAATCGAACTCACAACCCGGGGTGCTTGTTCTGCAATCTTAAGAAAAATAAAGTGTAGCCTCAACATCAAAAACTGCTGGAAAAAAAAATTCTCTTCTCGTGGGGGGGGCCGATCCTATATCTGCTCTTGGTGCTGCCACGAGAAAACCTGACCGGTTTCCTTCACAAGAATAGCGGTGCCTCGTTGCGACCATGCAGGGTTCACGGGATGACGGCCGTCGGAATGATCCGTCCGTGCATCGAAGAAGTGGCATGTTTCGCTCGGAAGACAGACGCGGCACCACCACGCCACTACACGGCAGGAACGCACGATCGATCATCGCTCACGCGGGGTGGGTACGCACGTATGCGCCCATCAGCTTCTTGTAGAGGCCCCGCTGTGTCCCCTTTTCACTCCCCCGCTTTGCCACCGGCGCAGGAAAAAAAAAAAGGACTATTTAGCTGCAGTGTTTCACTCCATGAAACTAACCGGTAACCGGTGACAACTTTACTCAACGACTCGCTCACTCCACATAATACCGTGCGCAGCGCGAGAAAGAAAGAAAGGCGGGCCGGCCGGGCCGGGAGTGCAAGCGTACCTGCTTGGTGCAGTCCCGGAGGACGAGCTGCGGCAGGGACGAAATTTTCCCGTCTTCTCGCCTCCCTGGCACCTCCCCTTCCTCGGAAGGCCGTCGCCCGGTCCACCAGCCGTCAGAGCGGGGCCCGAACAGGTCGCCCGGTTCAGCCAGGGGGGGGGGATCAACACCGCGGTCGGCCTCCCGCGGACCCTCGCCATCTCGGTCATGGCGGTAGGGGTCTTGAGCCGCGGCGGCACCGGTCGAGAACTGGACGGGGAGAAGCGTACACATCGGCGGTTGAGCAAGGATTTGTATGTGTTTAGTCATGAGGTGCGGCATATGCCGCCGATAGTGTAGGACGGGGTTTGCTGTTGTGTACACACGATGAGAGTGTTTATGGCCAGGTTTGTTTTTTTGTCGTTGTGGGCTTGCGTGGCGGTTTTTTCAAGTAGGGAGTTGAACTGCTCCGATTTCATGAGAGCGTTCTTGGCGCCATTGCTGCCGAAACACTGCTGCTGCAGCATACTTGTAGACAAAGGAGCATCAAAACATCCAACACTGTGTAGTCCAGATAGTTGCGGCGGCCGAGCACCTGTTAAGGCGGGGCAGACACAGCAGTAGTCGGCCACCCGAACCCTCATCTACGAAGATGGGGTGTGGCGACATATAATACGTGGCAACAACACCTCTTCTTCACCTCACTTGTATAACAAGAAAAAAAGTGTAATCGTCGAACCGACAAAATATGGTTTTTAGTAAGGAAAACAACATAAATAAGAGGTCAGAAAAAGATTTTTCCTTCGTACCGTAAGTTAACAAACTTCCAGGGTGCGGGGACTCCCGCCGACTGTGCCAGCATCTGCGGCGATCGATTGCTGGCATGGTACACAGCAAACACCAAGACTACGACGTCGGCGCCTGAGGCATGACCGGATGTGACCACACTGGAGTTTAGATTGCGCCGCATTTTATAGCTGGCCACGCACATACACGAAGCCCAATATTATATTTGCAACGCCTGACAGTTTTCCATAAAATGACTGAAGTTTACAACAGAGGACACCCTTGCGCGGAAAGAGGCCGGGTACCTCGCCACAGAGCAAAGCCAACGAAGGAAGAGACTTGACAGCTGCTGTTGGTGATACCAAAGCATGTCATCTACTTGGGGGGTTGCGATCCGACCCTCCCCAATAGAGATTGGTGTCGCCAAATATGATGTGGAAAATGAAGCACGTGAGATTCTACTTAGAACACAGAAGTTCAAATATCCCGCCGCCACGCGACACCGCACGCAACAGGTCTACACTCTCTGTGTCAGATGAAACCCACGATGGGCAAATCACTGAATTCTCAATGCGCAGTTTTCCATCGCAACACGTGGCGGGTGCTAAGAAAGCCCACAACCCCCTCTTGTATCACCAGCAGTTCTCAGTCCACACGGCTCTCTCCAATACGGCCACGTCATCAAGAAGACAGGGGTTAGACCGGTTAACGTTATGTAGAGGTCGGCCGTTAGGGCGCTATAACACACCCGCACCAGCAAACAGCGACGTGAAACCACCTCTAATACCACTGCGACACACGAACAGGGAGGCGTCGCGCTTTTTAAATGTTTTTGGATGCAGAGAGGGCCCGGTAGTGGTGCTTTTTGTTTTGAAAAAAAAAAGCTGTTTAGAGGGATTCCATAGAGATGTATGCGCGAAAAAAAAAACGGAAATTTGACCATGAGGGGGGGGGGGGGGGTGTACTCATAATCGTGCATGCCGTAGTCGTTAGACCATTGACCTCGCATCCCTACAAAGCCGGGACGGAGCACGCCGGGTTCTCACCGGGCCAGGCTCTCACATCACCAAGCGCGAAGCGCCGTGAGGTATTCGGCGAATCGCATGAAGGGTGCGCTGCATCCTGCTAAGGGTGTTCGGCACCTTGTGCTTACTTCGTTGCGTACGGATGACAGCTGCGCATGACTTAAATTTATTTTCTGGTGCTTTCACATCCAGAGACAGTTGTAAACGCTGTGTAACTGCCTCGAGGGTGCTTGACCAATTTAACATAACGTGCGATTATCCCCTTTGCGCGGAGTGACGGTTCTCGACCACGCACAACATGATATACTCGACCACCATGATGGTTACCGCCAAAAAAAAGCAAAAGGCAAAAAAAGAAAGGGGCAACCTTGTTGCCGAGTTCACTAAGTGAATTGGCTTGTTTTACAACATCGCTGCCAATCGACGAAAACCCAACCCCGATGGCAAACACCGGGGGGGGCGACTTGTAAGGGGCGGCTGCGAGGGGAGTGGGCAAAATATACGAAAGACGTCCGTCTGTGACCACGCTCGATAAATACGCAGCAGACTTGGGCCCATTTCACCATCTAGGCACCAAATTGCAATCTAACACTCGCCCACAAAAAGTAAAATTGTGTCCCAACCGCTACATTTTCAATCCGTGGTCGGTGCGTGTAGATATTGTAGCACAGCATCTGTGCCGATACAAAGTCATGTCAAGTCGGGCAGCGAGCGTCGCCGCCCAAAACTAACCGGGGCAGGCGTGATTTTTTTTGTTTTCCGCTGCTGCTTCTGCTGCTGTCTGTGCTCAGCAGCTGCTACTGCTGCAAGATACATACACATAGATGAGACAGGGAAAAACAGAACTTTCGCTGACGCTATGGATTCATTGCTATTATAGTCTATGACTCTTTTATTTTCTATAGGTAGTCTAGAGATGCCTTCGTTGCGTTGGTTGGGTCATACTGACAAGATTTAAAAAAAAAACATGGGCAAGGGGGGCGGGAGACACACACCGGGAGAGCGAGGCGAGAGGGTATGCCCTATACTGCTGTTAGCTTTCGGTGGAGGAAGCGAGAGGACAGAAAGAAAGCCTTCGGGTATGTACCGTATATGACACAAGATAACACACCCCCTGGACCGATTTTCAAAGCTCGATTACTCCACGACGAAGAGGATGCATAAATGAAATAATACGTTTTCGAACAGCTCTCGACGAGACGGTTCCAACGCCGCCGTTTTCGGCGCTGTGACTCTTCCTGCTGTTGAGAAATCGAGCTTTGAAAATCGGTCAAGGGGGTGTGTTATCTTGTGTCATATACGGTATGTTGGTGGTGTGCGTTTGTTGTCATCATCAGCGAGCGAGAGAGAGAGGACAGAGAGAGGCACAACAACACACGATGCTAGACACCACCATTGATAATGCATGTACTGCTGTAACCCTCTCCTCTAAGGGCCTAGGGTGCCACCTGTGTCTTCCGTGCTACAGTAGTCTGGTCACCCATCACACGCTATAAGGTTGCCGGATGAAAGCTCGAAGCAGAGAGAGGAACAGCGTTTTTTTCTTTTTTTTCGCTGCAAGCTGATGGTGAATAACACCCCCCCCTCTCTAGCTCATGATGATGAGCACCACCTCAATAAACGCGCGAGCCTACAGGTACTTTTTTCAACACAAAAAAAACAAGGTGTGGCGATACTGGACTGTGTGGGTTGCAGCGACGTGTTGTGAAAGGTCTGCTCTGACAGGTTGTTGTGGGGGCGGGCTGCGTGAGGATGTTGTTGTTGTTGTTGTTTCTCTCACATTGTATCCCCGGCTAGAGGTACGCCTGATTCTGTCTGACATCATTCTTCTAAAAAAATCTACAGTTTTGGACCCAAAAAGTCGCAAGCAGCCAGCATCCACACGTCCCAAACGATAGTTGAGCACCACAGCTACTCGTCCCACTACTCCAAACGGTGGCCTACAGCGCTCGCGAGATCGATATCCAGTGCAAAAAAAAAGGTGGCGCAATCTACTTAAACTCCTGACACTGACATGCTCACCCGCACTCACTCTAGATGTTTTCTGTTGGCACATGCGTGAATGCATGCACCAACGATGCATGCACCAACGACCATTGTAATGTATACAGCTCATGCGCAAACCCACCAGCGCCGATCGACAAAGAGAAAAAAGAGACTGCATGTTAGGAAAGAAGCGAACACGTTCAGCTACACATACAAATGCCACGGCGGTTTGATGATTGTGATGGTACGCGTACGTACGTACGTACGTAGATGTTTATATACCAGCCCCGGCAGTGTCGACAGCGAGAGTATCGGTGCTTTGGGCCGAAAGATGTGTACTTACGGACAGACAACGGAGTTGAGACAACAATGGTTGGTGAACATCTTGTTTGTCAGGATCCATGCATGCACAAAACACGTTATTTTTGCGTTCGTTGCGCACTCAACGACTCTCACCTGTGTAGTTGCTCGTACCGCTGCTGTAGGCGTCACTCTCCTTGGGGCAACCGCCGGCCTCACGCCGCCTTGGCGAGCGGGACTGTTGGCGAGCAGGGCACCGTTTCCAGCAAGTGCAGCGGCAGCATGATTCGTCTGTTGAAGCCGTCGCGGTCCGAACCCTGCGCGAAGCAAAATCCGGGAGAGTAGGGGGAGCGGGCGGCCTGCGAGTGTGTGTTGGCGAGGAGCTCGTTGTACTTGAGACCGCGGTAGACGGAAGAAGAGCCGCGCAAAAGCGCTAAGACTGGGCCCGGAACGCCGGAGGACAAAAAGTTTTAGCATGCTCGGGCAGCAGCAGGAGCGCAGCAGGCTGGTTACCTGCTGAGAAAATCTCACACGCGGCTCCGAAAGCCCAAACGGTAAACCCCACGCCGCATTCTTAGCAAAAACACGCTGCCCCAGAAGGCGTCAGATGGGCAACACTCCAGACCCCGCCGCCGCACACCAAACAACTCGAACCTGAGTTGGTCAGAGACGAGAGCAAGCGCCGGCCTTCAACGCGGATCATGGCTGTGTGGTTGATGGCGTCTTACTGGAGAATCTTGCACTCCCACACTGTTGTGAGGGCAGGCAGGTGCTGCCGCTGCGTGAGAGTTTGAGCGCAGGGACTTACGGCGGGTTTATCGGGGGTTTGCGGTTTGTGCCGGGTTGATAACGTGCCGATAAAAAAAAAAAAATGCCGACGCCCAATACCACCCGGGCACACATAGCGCGCAGAGGGAGTGGAGGACTCCAGAATATATGTCGTTGATTTCTATTGACTTGCAAACCCCTCGGGCCCAGTTTTTTTGAGTGTACCTTTCTAGGGTAAGTTAACCTTTGACCACGGGAATCGACCGCGTCGAGTGTTGGATCAGACGGACATACGAAGGTACTGGGTAGGAGAGATCGGAACGGAACCCTTACGTGACTACACCCCCGAATCGGGCATGTTAGCAGGCACGATAACTCTTATATGCGACAACTTTCGAACCGAATTGAGCTGTGGATACCTGCGTCGACGACGGCTCGACGGTACGACTAGACCGCTCGAAAAGAAACAAAGTAACGACCGGGGACAGAAACAGCACGTCCCCTATACAGAAAATTGAAAGCCTGGGAGTTGCAATGCTCCGCAGCACCCTGCATCCCGCGCTGCTGCTGTGCTGCTGTGGACCTCAGTCCAGCACGCAGAAACGCGATAATGATGCTGTTTTTCCTCCTGCTTGTTGCGATTTTTCGCACGAGCGCTATGGACGGGGTTCCTGTGTATCACGTTCGCAAGGAACAGGAGCTAGCTCCCCAGCCGGCTGCGTTGGGCCAACGGGTACAGCAGCACATCGATGGATCTGCGTCGCGCATCATTTGCAGCACAGAATTGACAAGAGGTGGGAGGGTTATGGTCTTGCCCGACCGCGCTGGTGTGTATACCGTAAAGCCGGATGGCCACTGCGGGTTTAGTGCGATGTCCGCGGGTCTGCAGGTTTGCCTCGGTAGAACAAGGGCCGCCCCCACCCCAGAGAACATGAGGAGCGTGGTCGCCCGTCGAGCCACGGAACATGTTCTTGGCGCATCCGGTGTTGAGGACTTGACAGCTGTACTCTCACCAGACCAGCTTGGGCGGGCCCGGAGTGTGCGTATACCGGATGTTTTAGGAGCTGCCGTGGAAGAAATGACGGCGCCGGAGGATAAGACGGTCGGTTGGTTTCGCGAGAAAGCCCAGCTAAGTGCAACAACAAAATGGATTGACGTGACCTGGTTCTCTTTTCTGGCGTCGGAGTACGGGGTGAACATCATGTTGTGGGAGCCAAGCCCCACGTACGGCACAGTTCAGCCGTACTCAGCAGCCCTCACGGCAGGCATGTTCTTGTTCGAGAAAAAAGACAAAATGGACGAGGAGGGGGATCGCTGGGTGCATCTGCTCTATCGGAAACACGACGATCCGTGGGCAGCGCGCGAGGGTGTAGGTGAGGCAGGCCATAAACAGCACAACCACTTCGACCGTCTGCAGCTTGGACTCAACGTACATACTTCCTTCATCGATGTCGTCAGAGTTGCAAAGGAGAAAGCGCTAGGAATGGCGGCGCCGGTGCCGTCGGCGAGCGCCACGGCCGGGAAGAAAGCGCCAGGGTCCGCAAAGGTGGACGGAGAAGAGGTGGACGATCCCGAGTTCAGCATGAGACCAAGCGGCAGCAACAGCAACAACAGCAGCAGCAGCAGCCGGCAAGCGGAGGGAAAGGCTGCAGCGGGAAAGAAAAGCAAGGCGAAGATCGGGAGTAAGGTCGGGGTGAAGCGACCAACCGAGAGGCAGCCAGGGGACAGCAAGAGGCACAAGGCGGGGGGTGCACCGGGGAAGCAGCGCAAGGCGGTTGGTGTGCCGGGGAAGCGCAAGGCGGGGGGTACACCAGGGGAGGGGAGGGGTGCCGCAAAGAAATGCAAGAGTACGCCGACGGGTAGGAGGAAATCGGTGAAGAGCAACGGCCAAGTAGACGAAGCCAACTATGATTCCGACGGCAGCATCGGGGGGGGGGACCACGAGCGAACCCAGGGCTCCTTCGCTAGCATGTCGCAGAACGAGAAGAAGGTGGTGGCCGCCATGAAGAAGATCCAGGAGCTCAAGTACAGGCGGGCGTACTTGCTGAGCAACAAGAGGAGGGCGCGGGGTCTAAAGGTGGGTTTGTGTTCGTGTAGACTTTTCTCTTGGCATTTTCCAGGCGAATAGGCGGACCTAAGAGAAGACGACGATTTATGGTGGTGCAAAAGTTGAGTCCGATAAATAGTGCGAATCAATACTGCTGTAGCAGTTTCTTGCGTTTTTTTTTTCGCTTGGAATACCGAGTAGAGAGTGCCCTATCAACGCTGAACAAACGCGTGTCTAGGTAGGCACTTTGTTTCGCCTCGTGTGGTCGCTAGTCTCTACCAAAAATAATCTTAGAAGTGTTGGTAAAAAGCACCTTGGTTGCTTGCATGATCATGTTGACGCCTCCGTGCCTGGCTCCTGTTGCTCAACACGGGTGTGGTTTCCAATGTTGGCAGGGGGGCAACGAATGTCGAGTTCACGATTCGGAGTATGTAAATGCATGTGCGTGACCTGAACACCCTACTGGCCCTGTATGGTGTTACTTTTGATCGCCGTGTCAGTTTCATGTGAATCTCTCGCTCGCTCGATTCGTAGGTGTTAGTGACACCGTCGCCTCGTACGACTTTATTTTTTTTCGGATGATTGAACACAACACGGCAGGGTATGAATTGACACACCTGCCGCTCTGTTTCCGCTGTTTGCCGACGACGTGCTCAACCCAGCTCAAGGCCATACGCGACAGGGAGAAGGAGAGGCTCAAGAAAGCGGCAGAAAAGGAAAAAGAAAACCAGCTTCGGCCGCGGCAGGAGGTGGAGGAGGAGGAGCGACAAGAGAGAGAGGAGCTAGAGAAGCAGCAGCAGCAGGAGCAGGAGGAGTTGAAAGCTGAGGCGGAGGAGTACCCGGAGGTGGCGTGGACTGACCGCGGCATTCCTGACTTTGCGGGAACGACGGACCACAAGAAGAGAACCCGGCGGCAAGCGGTCAGCGCTGCTTCGCTGTCGGCGTCCGCGCGATCGAAGTTGCCCTCTCTCGATACCTTCATGGGCGGCCGCGACGAGAACGGAGAGTTCCCGCTGAGTGGTTTGATGAAGACGTGCTTCAACATGATGTTCCCCGACAAGGCAGTAGATCTTTTCGTGCAAAAGGTGAGCATTGGTGTTTTCGTGTGGTCGCATTCCTTATTAAGTTGCACTCGAACAACTCAGTAGGGGGGTTGCACGCAAGTAAGAGACCGAGCCGTTATGCGTCGGACTTGAAAGTAGTTCCGCGGGAAGGGGGGGAGGGGGGGGGGCGGGATGAATTGTATGCCCTTTGTTGGTGTTTACACTGCATGATGTCGTCTGCATGCCTTGGTCGCCTAATCATACTGGCCGAATGTAGATCACAGCTCATCAAGATTGTCAAACACACGGGGGTTTATGCGGTGTTCATGCATACTTCCCTCCGGACGTGCTACGTACCAGCGTATCGTGCATGGGGTGGTTTGCAAGGGCGGATGCAATACCGCGGAATGTACTCCCTGTAGAGAAGCACCCTCCCCCCCCCCTATCCAGCGCGCGGGATCCCTGTTATGTATGTTGTAATTTGATTACCGATATCCACCCGACCAACCCAACAATTGAAAGCGGGTACTAGGTAGATGCCTGAGAACACAGTCTGTTGTGGCCCCTTGCGGTATTGCTTACGTTCCAAGACACCCGCGGAAGGCATATGCGGATTAATTTAATCAAACATGTCTGTGCTGCCACGGCTTGCATCAACAATCATTGTGTATATATACGACACCTCGGCGCGACCTCTGGGGCGAATATGCTAATCTTCGCTCCGTCTTGTTGTCCCTGACCTCTTCCGCGCGAAACGTGATACTTTTCCAGACCAACAAGTACGTGAACCTTTGCACCACACCACCACCCCCCGGAGCTACGGAGAAGCGCAAGGAGCATCAGATGAAGAAGACGAGAACTCTAGGCAGGGTCACCCTGCCGGAACCCGCATTCGAGCGCAAGCACATCTACGGCATGCTGGGCATCACGATCACGATGGGGCTCACCAAGAAAACGCGCATGAGGAAGCACTGGAGTAGATCGTTGCACGACGACTATCCTCTAGTGAGGGCGTGCATGCCGCGTGACTTGTTCGAGCTGTTGTACTGCCGTTTCATCCACTGCTCGGACGGCAACGCTCCTCCTCGATTGTTGGACGAGGACAACACCCCTAACCCGGACTTCGATTCGAAGTGGCACATCAGGTGAGTTTTACCCGTCGGAGACTTCGAGCGTTCTGACTGTTGGACCACGCTCCTCCATTTTTTCATGTGGTGAAATAAAACGGCCTCCAAGCCGGCGAGTACCCTAGAATCCAAATCCAAAGGGTTCATGTCGTTGTACCTGTCGTTGCCCTACACCACCCGCCCTCCCCGTGGAATACTACACGTGACCACTACAGTAGCGTACAGTTGTACACCACCCGCCCTCCCCGTGGAATACTACACGTGACCACTACAGTAGCGTACGGTTGGGATGATCATAGCTACGGACTAGCGTGGTTGGTGTGTGTAATCAATAGGCGAGCATTCGTATGTCCGTTCGTGTCCCACGAATGTTCTACAACAGATTAACCAACGCCACACCTCCGTGCTAATCTTGACGTCGCTTCACCGGCAGAGAGCTCGAAGACATCTTGAACACCGCGTGGACGGAAAACATGGACTTCAACCAGTGGCTGTGCTACGACGAGCAGATGGTGAAGACTGTGTCGAGGTACGCGCACTTCCTCATGAGACACCAGCCCAAGAAGCCCATCACCCACGGTACGCGGTTTGTGTTTCGTGTTGTATGGACGATTCCTGCCGACTGTGTGTTTTCCTTGTGACGGCCTTGCGGTGTGAGGGCTCGGCGGCTGGGGACATGGGCGAAGACCTTGTATAGTATTCGGTTTTCAAGGGCCACCATGTGGTGGAGTTGTCATTTTTGCTTTTGTGGAGTTGACCCCCCCCCCCTCTCCCTCTACTGGAAAAATAGGAGCAGGAACATTTGGCGTTTAGGTCACATGAAGAAATCATGCCCGTGGGCATAATCCAAAGCTCGATTGCTACACAGAGCTCGGCGGTGCCGAAAATGGCGGAGCTGGAACCGTCAATGACTGTCCACGAGTTTCAAGCGGCAAACTCGAATAGAGTGCAAACGGGCACGATTGACTGCTGCGCCGCCTTGTTAATTCGCTCCACCATTTTTCCCTATTCACGTTGTTCCAATGCAGGCGTGAAGATGCTCGCGATCTGCGACGTCGCGGGGTACTGTTTCGTCAGCAGCGTCGAGGGTGGATTTTCGGGGGATCCCAAGCTGAGGAAGTGGTCTGACTGCCCTCTGGGACGGACCACTCGGCACGTTCTACATGTCCTGCTCGACGCCTGCAAGGAGTTCGGTGACAAAATCGACGGCTCTGGCGTGCACATCGCAATGGACAACTACTTCACAAGCCCGACACTGTTCGAGTGTCTTGCGGGCCACGACATCTTCGCGGTGGGTACGTGCCGGGTTAACCGAACCGCTGGCGCGATCCCTTTCTTGCAGAGCCTCGATCGCATCCCCGTCAAGCGGGGAGACATGAACTTTGCCCGCGCCGGCAATGTCGCATTCGTGCAGTGGCTCGACTCGAAGGATATCATCCTGTGCAGCACCATCCACCTCGCGCAACCTCGCGCCGCCATCGGCCAGCCCAAGAAGGAAGACGACGACGGCGGCGACGACCATTTCGCACCTCTACCTTACAGGTGACCTTTTTTGTTGTTGTTGACCAGATTCATGTTTTTATTTCTGCGTCTTCATGTCGGATGCCTCGCTCGAGTAGCATGTCGGTCAAACTGGTTCGTGCAAAGGTTGATGGAGTTCAAAGTTTGGTGTTGCCAAAATGCAGCGGCTCGGGTTCATGCCTTTAGTATTCGGTTCGTCACACAGGCTGTTCTCACCGACCGGGAACGTGCTTGGGGCTTGAGCATTGTAGTGTTGACAGGGGCTGATGCTACGCCGGGGTAAAAATAGGTTGCTACGTCCGACGACCTCCATCCAGTTCGTCGTCGCCGCAGCCGCAAGTGTGGTGCCTGACCCATGTGTTCCGCCTGCCCCCCGCCTGCCTGCCCCTTTTCGTGCGTGTCCAGCCTGCGCAAAGCTGGGCAGAAGGGGAAACCCATGGAGCTACAGCAGCCGTGGATGCGTAAGGATTACGTGGCCAACATGGGGGGAGTAGATACGGCCGACCAACAGAATGGTTCCCACGCCCATGACCACAAGGCGTGCACGAACTACTGACGGCGAGTGATGGAGGCCAAGATTGAGCAGACGTTCACCAACATTTTCGTGATGTTCAAGGCTTTGGTAGCCTTCTGGGACGGTGAAGCGAAGGAGAGGCTCGAGAGAGGAGACCTAGACCTTGAGTCGTCGATGGAGTTGGAGGGAGTGGTGAAGGAGCTCCGCAGGTTGGCCAATCTTGAGAGGTCGGACTGGGACGAACAGATGTCGACGGAGCTCATGGGGAGGTGCGGTGTTGGTAGCCTCAACAAGGGGGGGAGACAGGTCAAAGATACGGAACCCCCGAAGGACGTTTGGGGGAGCGTTCACATTAAGACAAAACGCAAGTGCATGTACCCCGGATGCAAGAAAACGACAAGAAAAGGGTGTGCCTGCGAGGCGTTCTGCGGTGCAGGGCGGGAGGGGGGCGGGGGGGTTTTGATGTGCAAGGGATGCTTCGAGAACCCGGCGAGGCACGCTAGGGCCGCACGGGCTGAACGGGAGGCCTCGAAGTTCGGAAAAAGGACACGGAAGGATATGAACTGGTGCTCGTGACCGTTTTTTGTTGTTGTTGCGAGTGTTTCGGGCGGAGGAAACAGGGATCGACTCGTGTAAGGGTCCCTTGACATATTTTTTGGCAGGCAGACTGATCGTAGCGCATCATCTTCCCGTCCGTCATGAAAATGTTTTACTCCGTCGTTTACCTGTTGTGTCTTCCCGATAGCAGTGGTATTATAGTGTGGGGCGTTTGTGTTGTGTACTTGTTTACCACCCATCTGTATCATGTAGCGGTCGAAGTACGATCGTTTTCATCCTTGCGAGATAAAGTGCAAGTTACTGAATCACAATATTGTAGGTCTTTTATTCCGCGCTATTTCTGAAAGCGTGTGTCTTTAGAGTCTGAAGCGTCCTCCGGGATATGCGGTGAAGAGTGCTTGTCGGGCAACTGTTGGTGGGCGCCGGCGGTGTCACCTGCGGTAGTGAGTTTTTAGCCCCCCCCCCTTTAGCCCCCATTCGCTTGTAACTACTGTCAGTGTTGTTGCGATTAGCCACGGCTCGTGTATCGCTCGTTGTGTGTCGTTTTTAACCCGAAACCTATGTGGCAAGAGCCTTAGGTTTGGCGTCGGTATCCCGTGCTTTGGTCGACAGACATGTTCGCACGTAGACAAGGAATGGAGTACGAAGTGTACAAGGTTTGCAGATACCAAGGTTTGCAGATAAAATCGAAAGAAGTCTTCGGCATCTAGATAAACAACGTTTTCCTGGCACTTTAGTTTTTTCACTGCGTGCGGTGTAGTCTAGTCCTTTCGTGCGACAACGTCATACACACCACGTGCCGGTGGTGCTCACCAGTAGTTCAGAGACCGCAAACGGCATCGGAATCCAACCGTGTGCCAATGACAGACATTCCGGAGACCTTCATGCGATCAAGTCGTGAATACTTGCAAGATCATTTGTTCCATGTTTATTCCATTTCTTCATCTCGAAACCAAGGCGCTGATCTCTGCGAAAATGCAATACACATCTCCCGGCGAGTGCGCCTGCAACATGCGACGAAACATACGGAATTTTCAGATCACACCATTGCACCATCGGTTGTTCCACCGAGTTGTGCCTTGCAGCACTCTTTCTCCAAATAACCCCAGCGAATTGAACGACAAACCCAGCGAACTCAAAGTCATGCGGGGGCACGACGCCCTGCAAACTAGCCAAGCGCAAACCTTGAGGGTCTGCTCGAAACTCTTGTAAGTACGAAACCCTCTCCACCCCCCCACCCCACCCCTCAGGCTCCATGATCAGCCTAAAACACGCGCTCGAGAATCACGACAATGCCTCCGCAATGGCCGCTGGTATGGCTTCGTCTCCCGGCCACACCGCGCGGCACGCCTGCGTGAAGCAGTCCCTCCTCGTGATTTGAACGCCACGACCCCTCGCGTTGAGGCGGGTGCTCACGTCGAACGAAGCCTGCACGTTGCGGGGGAAAAAACGACGACGTAGGCTTGTTTTTTTAGAGCGTGCACTCCAGTCTTTCGTGGGAAAATGGAGAGCCAACAAACGTTACGTGGCATGCAGTATCTGTGAGAGACAGACGTTCACGCAATGGGGCGGCGCGTGCGTCTTTTTCTCCGTTCGGACTACTAACCGCCCGTTCGGATTACAAAACCTAACTTCGGACAAGACAGAAAATTATGCTCGGCCTCCCCAGTACATCGTTACCCCTACTACTGTCTAATGCGGGGGAGTACAAAGCTGCGGGCTGCCAGCCTATTCGTACGAAATGGGAGAGTCTCCAACCTAACTGATACGGAAGATAACACCATATCTGTCTCAAAAGGGGAGTCGACGCGCTGGGCGCCGCTTGTCTTTCCAGAGCATTTGCTGAGCATTGCGGAGGTTCATAGGGATAGGGTTGCTGTAAACGCGTCTTTCAGGTCTCTCATCCCTCTTTCCTGTCTACTTCGTGTGGTGATATGATCTGTCTGGCAGCTGCATTGATCCGCAGGCTCGAAAAACACACGCACGTTAGTCCAGGTTGAAGTTTGTGGGCCTAGTGTACTGCTGTTGTAGCACTCTTACAAGCCACCATGTCAAACAAAGCTGAACGTGAAGCACACCTATAATACACGAGGTGCAACGCGCACAGCAGGTGCACAACCGATCTGGGTCAGCAGCCCATCATTTGTGGGGTTGCCAAATATCAATTGTACTATACTTACTTGATTCCTCAGACGCTTCGCTGTGACCTGCCCCCCCGAGCTCCTCTCGGCTGCCTTTGAGAAATCTACATCCCCGATCCAAGCGGGAGTGGTGGTACCCGCAGAGTCCGGGGTGCTGCTGAGCTGCGGTCCTCCTTGCTGCCAGGTCCCTTATGTCTGGGAGGGGCTGGGGCTCGTTGTCCCCGTGGCAGCAGAACCGCTTCCCAACCGCCCTGGCTGCAGCAGATGTCGCCTCGGGCAGGAGCTGGGGTGTTGTGTCCGCGATGAGAACCAGCTCGTCCCACACAACTAGGGGAGCATTCACTGGGTCCCACTCAGCCGCTTTGGCCTCCCAGAACTGAGCGATGTCCTCTGGGTCCATGGTGGTGATGTTGGTACTGCTGTACTGCTGTTGTTGCTGCTGTTGTGCTGGCAGGCTGTGGCGGAGTGACAAAGTGTCAAAAAGAGACACCCGCCCCCGTGCCTTCGCGTTTTTGAGAGGGTTTTCGTGACTACAGGCACGATAGGAGGCATGATAAAACCTGTCTTTATCTGGTACGATAAAGCATGCTCTCGCTGTTGACTTGTGTGCCTTCTTCCTTGCCTTCGGAATGTGGTTGCAGAACTGAAGGCCAAGCTTACGAGGCCTCTCCCCGAGTTCTCCTGCGCGCGTGTGTGTTCGAGTGTATTCCTTGTCCGTCTTCAACCAACCGCCACCACAAGGCATAGTTTATCTCTCGCGCGGCTCGTGCTTGCTGCTGCTGCTGCGGCGGGCTGCTGCTGCTGCTGCTGGTGCTTTTTCATTTTCGTTTCGCATGCATGCATCCAACAAACAAACCGCGTGCGTGTGTGCTTCTTGTCTCCGCTGGATTTACCACCCAACCAAGTGGCATTGGAGGCGGTGCCATGCCTTGCGCCAGTGTGCTGCATCGGCGGCGGGGTAGAACTGCTGTGCATGCGATGTATCTCTACTGCTGCTGCTGTATCCATGTAGACTATCACCATGTAATCGTGTTTGGGGTAAAGAAATACGGCGCCCTCTCCTCTCTCTCTCCTCCGGTTTCCGACAGCACCTACATACAGCAGTACAGCAGTCAGTGTAGTTATCGGTCACTCATCACATTCTTCACGTGAGGGTTACGCTGCTGTTGGGCACTAAACCTTTGTGGCACCATGGGGTGCGTGCGGTTGACCCATGTGGGAACCTGTTGGTGCGCAAACAAACGTGCAAACGTTCAAGTGCAGGTGTCGTGTGTGTGTGTCTCATGACTCATCGGTCTATTCGGTCCCGGCAGAACAAAAAAAAACGCGGAAGATCCAGAAAGAACCCAGTCACGAAAGGGTTAATGTGAAAAAAGACAACAACAACAACAACAACAATTGGGGAGCTGTGGCAGCAGTGCGCTTGTGAATTCATCTGCTGCAGCGGAAGCACGGCAGTGATGTGGGTTGTGTGGATACAGGTCTTGCTCTCTCCAAGCACCAGAAGAGTGTGCTCCAGCAGCGACCGGGTGGGGTCGCCATTCGATGTATCGGTCGGTGCAATTACTTACCGACATACATGCGTCTCCTCTCGGGGGATTTGTTCTGTTTTTCCCCGCTCACGATGACTATCGGCGCAATAACTTACCGAAATACGTCTCCTCTCGGGGGATGTGTTCTGTTTTTCCCCGCTCACAGAAGATCTGATCAGAACCGCGGACTTCCTGCCTGCAGTCTCAATGTAGACAGCAGCAGAGTCTACAGCAGCAGCGCTGACGGATCCGCCGGCGAGCTGCTGAAAAGCAACACGGCAGCAGCAAGGAGCATTATATTGGCAGTCTAACAAGCATGGTGTGCGCTCACTCACTCATACAGTACACCTGCTGTTGTGCGTGCAATGGTTGCGGCAAGTTCGGTAGAGATGGATTCGCTGTGGGTCATGTAGTCTATCTACTGACAAAAACAATGTGAGCTGCGTGAAACAAGCATCCAGTCGTTTGCATACAACAACAAACGAAAGGACAGCCTCAATTGCCTCAGCGGGAGCCCCAAGCAACAACAAAAGCACTCTTTCTCCGTAGATACACTGGTCGCCCCGGTGGTCAGGTCATGGGTTCGAATCCCGGCGTAATAAGTAATAAGCGAGCTTTTCTCGCAAAGTGAGTTTTTCTTTCGCTTCCGCTCCTGGCCGAGTGGACAGCGCTAGTTGGTGTGTACACAGACGGAAGAGAGTGCTGAACTCTTCTCGCATTAAAAATCTAAGGCAAAGTACCGCTGGAGGGGAGGGTAGAGAGGGGCTCTTCTGTGTGACCACGGGTTGGAGTAAACGGCACTAGTGCTGTGAGCGCTGATTTGAAGTGAAGACAAAAAAAAAAAAAAAAACACTCTAGATCCTGCCTCTGTCTGTCCGGGGTTGTTTTCAGGGCCTCGTTCAACGCTCAACACTGCAGCTGCTACATGTAGCTACAGCAAGCAGTGTTTGCTCCATTGCACAGACATGGCAACGTCCACGAGACTTCGGGAGGATGCGCAGTCGGTGTTCGCTCACGAGCTTCACCACAGCCCTCTATTAGTTTCACCTTTACCGAACAAGTGCAGTAAAACATTTTCCTGCAGGGTCAGCTTGCGCACCCGCCCCGCGAGTGTGCAAAGAGGGTGCGAAACTTGAGGGCAAAATGCGTACCTCTAGCGCAGATCAAGGGTGTTCCAAAAAAGCATCTCCGGACATCTAGCTTCATCGATGTAGCTTCAGAGGGTTTATTGCAAGCGGGCACTGAAACTCAAATCCCCTAGGGGGCTTGAGAATAGATACAGCAGGGTCAGCAAGTTCTGGTTACGTTTGGGTTCATCACAACACGAAAGCCATTTTGGCATCTGCCATTCTTCCCCAGCAGCATCAACGCACAAAACGAAAAGGCGCTGCAGTTTCGAGGGTGCGGGCTTGCGCACGACGGTGTGCAAGGAGAAAAACGAGAATTCCCGCCTTCGAAGATAGAAGGAACTCTGGTCCTCGACAGCGTGGTGCCGTTGCGCATGCACACCACAGTAGTTGGTCGGCCAATTCCTTGGCAGGGCATGCCAAGGAACCGTGGCCGCTGCAAGAAACTCCAGTCGGCGAAGAATAGTTCCACACCAGAAGAACAAACGCCCCGGAGCAACAGTCAAGGCCAATAAGACACGGGAAGGTCCGGATGGACCCTAAAATGTCCAGACTCAGAGGGCCGAGTCCCAAGAACCACATGTGTCTCCGCGTGACTGCGTTCAATGCGAATTAAGTCAAGCATGGCCATCCACCAGACTGCACCAGACACAAACTCTACACGTCCGCTTCCCACAGTATGCTCCCCCTCGGCGTCCGTCCGTCGAAACGACGCCCATCATCACGCGCCACAAGGTACGTACATTATGTATCTAGCATATCAAAAGATGACAGTGTCGAGCATTACCCCCAAGGACTGCACGATGTTGGCCGCCATCAGTTCTGACACGTCGTTCTCCAAGTGCCGCTTTGGGTCCACCTTGCCGACGTTGAGCACCGCCAGCTCATCCATCGTCTTCCCTTCCTCCTCCTGCACCCTCTCGTTGTACTCCTTGCTGAGCTTGAGCATCGCCTGTAGTGTCATGTTGTCGTTGTCGTCGACGTCATCCATTCAGGCGGGCGGGATTACGCCAAAACAAATAAAAAAAAAACACGAGAACACACCAAGGGTGGCAAGGTAACGAAAGGTAGACGAGTCTGTGTGCACGTTTACATGGGCACGCGATTGGACTCCTTGCCGAGATTCCGCACCAGCTTGCTTCCTCAACGGAAGTATAAATGTAGTGCCAACAAAGACAGAAAAAACAACAGTGCACCCCTTCCACAAATGCCTTTTTCAATAATGCTTCACATCTAAACCCTTTCAGACCCGGCGTCCGCAAGAACTGCTGTGAGTGGTGAAACGCTGCCAGGTGAGTTCAGACCGACCTAACGCATCGCCAGAGACAAGTCGCAAGAGAGAGAGAGAGAGAGAGAGAGAGAGAGAGAGAGAGAGAGAGAGAGAGAGAGAGAGAGACGACACAACAACCTCCTCACTCACCTCTACCGTTTTTTCGTTGGACGTCTGGTGGTCCTCAAACCGCTTCATCACCAACCCCTGCGTCCACTGCTCTCGGTTGAGGTTCATAAGCATCTGTTTCGTTCGCGCAGTGCAAGTTCACGCCGAGGGGGAGCACGGTGAAAGCAGAGATGGTGTCACAACCTTGAGAGTCCATACACGCGGCGCCATTGGGCGTTGGGGAGGTGGGGGTTCGGGTCAAGACTGCGAAACAGCAACGAAGGACTTGACCTAGAGAAGGGGGTATACGTTTGACCATCGACCGAGTGTAGACAATCGATGACATGTGCTCTGCTCGGGCAGTCAGAACCTATCGCCACGGGTATACATGGTGTACAGCAGCACGGTGGACTCACCCATGGTTCGACGCGCTCAAACGTATTAGCAGGTGGCGTACGAGCTTTAAAGCTTGAGCGCTTACATCTCCAAAGAGACACAAGAGAGCAAGCGCGGTCCGTAACGACACATGCAATCAACGCCATACTTGGCACACCACACGGCCATCCCACGACAACAGCAGCAGCAGCAGCCGTTTGGGGGTTGAAACAACCAAAAAATGAGGCAGCGAGAAACCGCGCTGGGGATTGGAACAACCAAAAACTGAGGAAGAGGGAACCGCACTGGCTGCGGTGGACGCGCTCCCTGTCCAACACGGCACCTGCTCTTCGAGCTCGTTCTTGCGGTAGTCGATAACGATGCTGTAGTAGTGTCGTTGCAACCCGTGGATCAATGCCTGGGGACACGGCCGCAGTGAGCACGTCAACAAGACACACGCAAAAAAAAAAAAACGAAAGGCAGACGACACAACAAGAGGGCGAAAGCAGTATTATAGTGGGAGCCCCAGTACGGCAAGAGAAGACGGGGTCGAATAGAGCAGAGGACACAGCATTCAGCAACGACAAAACAATGAAGGGAAGTTGTCCCTCTGCGGTGGTTGGCTGTGAGAGGACACAGCCGGGGGAAAGGACATGAACGTTGTTGTTGCTGTTGGCATTGTTGTTGATGCGGATGTCTTAATTGTTGTTGTTGTCTTCAAAGTAAACCCGTTCCGATCTCTGCTGAGCAACCTTTACCGTAACATGCGCACTCGCCCGAATTTATCAAGGCGCTAGAAAACCGCGACACTGCAGATCGACATAACACAAAGGCGACAGCACAAAGCGAGGTGCAAGATCAGCACAGCAAGAAAGTAAAAACGAATCACACGCCCGTTGTGTGTTTTGCTCTAGACATTCATGACGGAAACAAAGCGCTGAACTACCTGTACGGACGGCTTGTTCAGGTGTCCCACGTTGGACGTCGTCTGTCGTGGCTCCTGCCCAAGCATCATGAGTTGCGGGTTGATCAGCCGGAACGCATCGATCACCACCTGGGCCGGCCGCGGGCAAGCGGACAAGAGCGCGCGCACGCGTTGGGGGGGTGGGGGTGTTGAAGAGGGGAGGGTCCGAAGCCATCGACAACGTAAAAGATCGAAATTGGCCACACGAACTCACACGGGAAATAGAATCGATCAAGTAGTCTACCAGCGACGCGAATCCCACCACCTACTGCGGGGAGAGGGAAGGGGCAAGGAAGTTTTCGGTTACTTGAGATTTTGGCCTACCACCGACTGCAGATGGCAGAAACAGGAACCTCCGAACCACGTTGTGCGTGGACACACGACAGTGCAAAGAGCAATCGCGCTGCGCGACCACCTAGCCCCTCAACGCTATGTATCGGCCGCCCGCTGGGCGGTGCTGTGCTGCTGGTGCCGACTGCGTGTCGTGCAGAAGAAGCAAAATCGTCAACCAGACAACCAGCAAATAACAAGCCGAGGCGAGATCGGCAGGGAAACAAAACCAGACAAAAAACAACACACAGGAGCACCGCAAACAGCAGTAGGAATTCCAAAAGACCGGAAACAAAGCCGACATCACTGCCAACAACAACAGAAATCCAATAGTAAGACCACCTATTTTACATAAGAAAGAAAAAAAAATAAATAAACACTGCTGTTCACCTTCCCCTTAACGGACTGGATGGGATCTACCACGATCGACACAGCTCGGGCGTTGAGCTGCTCAAAGCTCTGCTGCGTATTGATGTCCACCCCCGACAACCAGCACCCGAAGCCGGGGTGCGAGTGATACCATCCCACAACCATCTTCGCCGGGTAAAAGCGCGAAACGGCGGATGGAGGGCAGACATAGGGGGTGGGGGAGGGGGAGTCAACAAAAGGGGAGGGATGGATAGGCAGACGCTGATGGAGGCGTGCCACCTGCCGGTGTCGGGCCGGCTCCAAAAAGAAAGGGAGTGATGATAAGAAGGCAACGCACGAAGACCCCAGAATAAGAGACTCGGCCTCACAACAACGTTAGGTGGGAAGTGAAAAAAAAAGATTCGGCCAACGAGAACAAAGGACGACGTGGGTAAGCTGGTACCTCGGTGTGAATGTGCAAAAAAAAAAACTGGAAGAAAACTTAGACCATCGAGAGGACAGGTTAGGTAGGGTTAGGTAGGTACCTCCGGCCGCCCCGTCTGCTTGAGCATGTCGAGCATCTTGGTCTGGAACACCGGGTCGACGGCCTCGACGCTCACCCCGGTCCCCGACTGCGGCATAGCAAACACGTCGATGCAGTTTACCGTGTAGTCGTCCACGAAGTGCCCCAGCATCAGCCCCATCACCTCCATCGGCACGCCAGCTCGTCCTGCGCGTTGATCGTCGTCGTTCGGCGTCGCGACAGCAGCGTTTCGTATCGTAGCAACAAGAGTGCCGGCTACGGTTAAAGAGAGCAATATTTGGAAGTATGGACTGTAAGAGAGACAAGCGGAATGTCCAAGCTATCAGCAATACTCTACCATAGTAAATGTGCGCGGTTTTGCGGTGGAGTTGTGCAGATGTCTTCTTCGGCGAGCCAGGATTCGCCTGCCTACGTTGGTTTCCCGAAGTCTAAAACCGCCTGACGCAATCCGCGAATGGACAAAATTAGGATGGTACCCCTTGCGGTGCACTACACATTTGCCGCCCGGGGTGTTCTGACCTATTGTTTCGTCATCGGGTTCAATAAGTAACACTTCTTTATTTCTTATTTCGGATGGCAACTGCCTTGTGCGGTCCGACTTTCGAACGCTTTAGTTACGTGTGCTATACTTTCGCGCTACATATACAGACCCCAGGCCTTCAAATCGAAAACGTCGACGCGTAGAGCGTGTGAAGGAAGAGCTGTGCCGAAGTCGGCGGTCACACGCACTCACATAGATGGCGCTGGTAGGTGCATCCAACTTTCTTTCAGATGCATGCAGAAACACGTACCATGATGCAAGATAACACCCTGGGTGAAATTCAGTGCTAAATTTAGGCGGGAGGTGATGTTTAGTTCAAAACTTCTTACGGCTGTAGGGCGTGTTGTCGTTAGGCTTATCAAGTAACACATCTCCACGAACAGGCGAACGCCGCAAGAGGGTAAGATATGGACGGGCGTAACAGTGAGAGGGCGGTTGATTGCACTTGAAAAGAAACAACGAAGAGGGAGCGCACACAACATCGCGATGTTCCCGGGCAAAAAAAGGCATGTTGAGCCCGACAACACTACGCCGCACATCGATTGCAAGCTGAGGACAACGACATGTTTTCCTGGGAATAATACCAACACAGCAGCCCCCAACTGCTATCTTGCAACCTTCTTGTGCGTAAAAACAGCAGAGCAACCAACAATGAACCCTATCCTATCGATGTAGTCTACACGGCGGTTGTTCGATGGCAACAAACCAAACCTCACCGTGCTTGAGCATCTTGAGCAGCGCCAACGAAGATATGTGAAGCTTTTCTGATGTGTCGACAACTGGTGCATCCGGTGCACCTCCCCCCTGACCTCTCCCCTGCATGTTGAAAAGCTGCTGGAAGCGCTCCATCTTTGGCACTCGCCGAGCTCCTCGGGGCTAGATTACGCAGCAGGCAGTTGGGGCAAGCAACACCCCCTGGCTCCAACACCGAATCAGCAGCAGCACCAAGTGCGAGTCGCGCTTGCAAGCTTTGAGCGTTAACTGAACTCGATAGGGAATCACACGCAGTTGCTTGATCCCGATACAAAGTAAACCGTTAGGCAAGAATGTGCAGGACCGTGGCGTTTGCAACGCTTTTCAACGGAGAGGTAAGCAGCGAGAGAGCGGGAACTTTTGCTCGCTTGCTCTGGCGAACTCGGCCCGCAGGCAGGGCGGCGGGGCTCGAAATACAACGCCTCCTGCATTCATACGAAACCCCAGAGGAGATCTGCGCTCCGGTGCGTGGGGACTCACAGGACTGCATGCATACGATACCTCTCGACGGCAAGAGTCAGAGAGCTAGTGTTAGGATAAGGCACGGAGTGTGAAATAGTAGGGGTTCACTGGGCGTGCGGCAGTCAGGACGAATCTCAGCGGCGCTCCTTGCAGCAGAAGACGAACTCAGGGAGCTTTGATCCGCTCGCATCTGTCGCGGACCAGCTGGAAATTGCCGCCGCTGCCGCTGCTACTGCAAAGTTTTGCTCTCTTCGCGGCCGCACGACAGCTGCAGCAGCATCGTTGCCGCTGCTGGAAGTTGCCGACCTTCCGGCGCGGACGAAGGAGGTGAGGAGTAGTTGTGATGCTTCTGGATTGGTAGATCTTGTGTGCTCGGGCAGAGGTTTGAAATTTAGTAGCTCGCGAGTGCAGCAACAGCAGCAGCAGCAGCCGCAGCAGACGCGAGTTAGCGCGTTGGGTGTCGGCGGTGCAGGCTCGCGAGTGCCGGTTCTCGGTGACGAGTACAAGCACGGCCTACGGAGTAGCTATCCGCAAGACCCCCGTTCTTGGTTTTGCAAGCTGCGCACACACACGAGTCCCATACGGGTCTGATCCTCAACGAATTACTCGCCGTTTTTGGCACATCTCAGTTCCCTTCGTTGATAGATGCACAGGGTATGCCGCGGGGTGAGAGGGCCGTGTCTCTCTTTGAGGCGCCCTCCCACTTGGCTTCGCCGACGACGTCGCGCCGAATGGCGAAGAGGGTAGATGCGCTACGTCCTGCTTTCCGGTAGTACGTGCTCACACACGACAAAAAAAACTCAAGAAACCTTTATGCAACAAACACCAGCAGCACAGGCCAGTGTCTCGGCCTTGTTCGTGCCGTCCCGGCTGCCCGCATGTTTGAGCGGAAGCCTCTGCTGTCGGAGCCACCGCGCGCCGCGGCGCGCGACAGCTCATTTTTCTGCACGGCGCAGGCGTGTCCGGTAGGCTGTTGGCTCTTGGTCTTTGGTAGTCGAGTGTGTGTCGAACGGCGCAGCGGGCGAGAAAATAATAAATAATCCTCGCTTTGAATTGTGTGTGTGCAGCAGCAGTCGGTGCGCGGAATCCCTTACCGTCCACTCCGCCGAACCACCCTCGCGTTGCCGGTATTCGATTGCATGCGTGTTCTACCCGGCAGGAATAGCAGGAGAGAGAGAGGGGGGGCGGCACACGCCTCCACAGGTGGTGGTGACGTCGGAAGGTGGGGGGGGGGGGGGG
>FN648435.1:70778-86188 GCA_000310025.1 Ectocarpus siliculosus
GGGGGGGGGGGGGGGGGTTCCGCAGGGTGTGGAGGAGCGGGAGGAGTGATTGTGATCGGGCTTGCCGTAGAGTGTATGCGGGCCGACCAAAAGCATACTTCTCGCATCCCTGCTCAGCCGGGTGCGGACAAGAGGGCGTGGTAGTTCCTGTTTGCCGTTGTTGCCATCGTCTTGGGGAGGGCGTTTGAATCTCTCTCTCTCTCTCTCTCTCTCTCTCTCTCTCTCTCTCTCTCTCTCTCTCTCTCGATGTCCAACCTTCGCTCCACCGCAACGTTGTTCGGAGACGTCCGTTGACTCTGTTTGACAACTGTTTGGCATTTCTTGCGTGGTACCCATATTTAGCTTTGTGTACCTCACGACTGATGTTCCCTCTTTCCACGGACGGTGGTGTGGTGTCTTTGTCTGTGTGCGACGCGTTGGACCCGGCGCGATTCACAGGGCGTGTGGGGACCGCACCTGATCGTGGTGCCGACGTCTTGTATCGTCAACTGGGAGACGGAGCTGAAGCGATTCCTTCCGGGCTTCAAGGTGCGGCGTTGACGAAGACGAACAGGACAAGTTATTATATGTAGCGGAAAAAATGAAAAAGTGGCACACTTTTTGAGGGATTTGTGTTGATACCTTACGTATGCGTGCAATATGCGTGTGCAAGTGAGTGCGTGGAAGCGATCGAAAGGAAGGAAGGGAGAGGCGAGGATGGTTGCCTCGGACTTGACGTCCGTCTGTCGCTTTTCTCTCTTTCTCCCTTTCTCTCTTTCTCTCTTTCTCTCTTTGCTCTGTCCTCACACGCTTCTGGAGAAGAGCTATACAAGTGTAGCAGTATTGGTGTGTTGGACAGCAAGAAGGTCTTACAAATAAAATAGCCAACCGGAGCCTCAACCGAAGCACTGAATCGCGTCTAGTCTAGTTATGTGGAGCGTGCCTCCACTTAGTACAGGACCTGACCGTAAGGCTGGCACTCAGTCAAAATCCTCCACTTAACACCTGCCATGTATTTTTTTAATGTATTTTTTTAATGTGTTTTTTTAATGTGTTTTTTTAATGTATTTTTTTAATGTATTTTTTTAATGTATTTTTTCAATGTATTTTTTTCATGTATTTTTTTAATGTATTTTTTTTAATGTATTTTTTTAATGTATTTTTTTAATAGCCACTGCTGGGCTACCCCCCAAAGAACACACGAAACGGGCCGCGGGCGTTAGGAACACATGTCAAAATTCAGGTTCTAATCACGTTGATTTGCTTGACTTGGGGGGGGAACTATTTGTATTTGTTTATTTCTCAGGTGGTGGTGCGTGTAATCTAGCATGGAGCCTGATAGTTGTTTGGACTTGACACGTTTCATTGATGTGCTAAACACGCTCCCCGCCCGGTCCTCCATGCAGGTGCTGACGTACTACGGCAACGCGAAGCAGCGCAAGGAGCTCCGGACGGGGTGGACCAAGCTCAACGCGTTCCACGTTTGCATCACCTCCTACCAGCTAGCCGTGCAGGACGCCTCGAGCTTCAAGAGGAAAAAGGTGCACTGGTGCACCATGTGTCCTCCGAGAGGCCTCTTCGGCTTGCTGTTGTTGTGTGTTATGTGTGATGCCGTCGATACTACCGTTGTTTTGATGGTTTTCTTGACTGCTGTCAATTGTTTGGTTTGTTGTTGCTGTGTACTGTGGTTGCCGTTGCTGCTACTGATACTGCTGTTGCTGTTGCTGTTTTTGTTTTGTGTCCCGTTATTGAGATTCGGTTCCTCGAAGGCATATCAGCAATCCCGCTAGCCTTGCGATCTTCTGCTCTGTATCGCCTTCACCAATGTCACCGTTGTTTCTGTTTCTCCTCGAGCCCCCCAAGTGGCCGTTTTATGCTATTTTATTATTCGCTCTCTTATGCTCTGTGATGCCTGAACAAAAGCACCGTTGTGTCTGTGTCTCCTTGACACCCCCGCCGACAGTGGTACCACCTCATCCTCGACGAGGCACAGAACATCAAGAACTTCAAGAGCCAGCGCTGGCAGACGCTGCTGACGTTCAACTCTCAGCGGAGGCTTCTCCTCACGGGGACCCCGCTGCAGAACAGCCTCATGGAGCTTTGGTCGCTCATGCACTTCCTCATGCCGCACGTCTTTCGAAGGTAGGTGGGGGGCGAAGCTTAGAAAAGGCGCTTTTTCTCGTAAGCATTAATGCGCTCATGAGAGCACAGAAGCGGTGGTGCTCGATGAAATAAGAGCAGGCAGCAGAAACTACAGTTGGCTGCCGGCTGACGTGTTGGTTTTGACTCGAAGAGCGCGACGAACTTCAACGCCAAAAAAAATGAAAACCAATCAGTCTCATCTTGTTCCTTGCGGCGGATAGGTTCGGCGTCTGTGGACACCGGGCGGGTGTCATGTTTTTGTATTGTTTTTTCACTTTGGGGAGTGTTTTTGCATCAGTTTGTGTCCTCAGGATGGCAACGAACGGCCTCGTGCATGACCTGGAGTATCAGTACCATACAACATCGGACTACCGAAGGGGAGTGGAGAAGGCAGGTCGTATCACCTCAGGGGAAGTAGAGCGGTTTGCAGGGCCGTTCGCTCGGAGAAGGGCTGTGAAGGGCGACTCTCTTCGCGACAAAGAAGGATAGCCTCACTGAGACCGGCGTATTTTCATTGGTCAGCGTTAACGCCGTCGATGCCAATGCTGATGAAAGACAACACCAACACAGATTGGAGCGATGGACAGCAGCAATGACTCCGACGGTGGTATCTGCATATGTAGAGAGCGTTCCGATCAACCAACACAAGAGCGAGTAGTACCAGCACATCGTCATATTTATCATTGCCCTCGAACACCTACGGCGGCAACAAGCAACACCGCCCCCGTTGACTTGGCGGCCTGGTAACGAGGGCCTACATCGCGCCGCTCCTCCCTCACACCGCCCCCCCCACTCCCCTATCTATTTCCCTTCTCTGTGAACCCTCACGTATGCACGTCACGTCGGCGCCCGCGGGCCGCAACGGTGGTGATTCGTCGATCGTCGGCCGGTGTTCCTTCTTCTTTTGTCGCAGCCGGAAAGAGTTCAGCTACTGGTTCTCCCAGCCGCTGTCGCACATGGTGGAAGGGTCGAGGGAGCGCAACGACGACCTGATCCGGAGGCTGCACTCGGTCGTCAGACCGTTCCTGCTCCGGCGGTTAAAGAAGGTGATTCGCTGAGATGTCTGTCTGTCTGTTTGCCCGTCTGCCTTGCTGTCTGCCTGTGTTTGTCTCTGTCTCTTGTCTCTTATCTCTCTAGTCTATCTGTCGACCCTGCGTATCTGTCTGCTTGCCTCTCTCTCTCTCTCTCTCTCTCTCTCTCTCTCTCTCTCTCTCTCTCTCTCTCTCTCTCTCTCTCTCTCTCTCTCTCTCTCTCTGTCTCCGTGTCTCTCGTTCTCTCTGTATCTCTGTCTCCCCCCCCTCTCTCGCTCCCGTGCTGCGGTGAAGGGCACGGCGTGTTTTGAGTTGTGATGCGATTGCGTTTTGGCCGGTACTCTGGTGAATGTGAATCTCGGTGGCGGTGATGGGATGGTTGCCACCGTTAAGCATGGCGCCATATGGCATACACCCATCTCCCCGCTGTCGCTGGGTGGATGATGTTTCGCTCCCCAACTCTCTCAACGCCGGCTGCTTTCCCGTACCCCGACGCGTCCGTTGCGTTGCTGCACGACCGACGTTATCCCATGGACACCCGCAGGACGTCGAGAAGCAGCTGCCGGGCAAGCACGAGCACGTGGTGATGTGTCGGCTAAGCCGTAGGCAGGCGTCGCTGTACGAGGAGTTCATGGCGAGGTCTTCCACCCGCGCCGCCCTCCAGGGGGGAAACTTCATGGGGATGATGAATATCCTCATGCAGCTCAGAAAGGTGAGGCCGATCAGCCGGTCGGCGACACACGGAACCCCCCCCCACGCACACCTTGGTATGGAATCTATATGTCTTGTGGAACGTGGCCGCTGTTCTCGTCGTCGTGGGTGTAGGGTCGGGTTGCTGGCGCATGTGCTGTGTTGCGCGCGAGGGTGGTCGGCCATCATCCTCGATAGGCAACGCCCGCCGCCACCGCCGCCGCCGCCGACGGTTTGAACGTATGATAGCCATGTCACCCTCTGTTGTTTGGTTAATTCTTCTGATGTGAGGTCACATGAATTTGAGTCAATCGTTGCCCGAAGCTGCGGCGTCTTTTTGAAAGCACGCCCGTCCGCTGCACTACCTACACCCTCCGAACACAAACGTGTCCAACAACCCGGTCGATTTCCGAGGTTGTTCGAAAGCTTCTTCTTCCTTGGTTCCTCGTACTATATTCTTCAACAACCCCTTACAGCCCCCCTCTGCTCGATGAACACTTGTGCTGCTGTATGTATCGGAACACAGGTGTGCAACCACCCCGATCTCTTCGAGGCGCGGCAGATCGACAGCCCCTTCGTCCTGCCGCCGCTGGACCTGGGCGTCGGCACCCGAGTCTTGCGAAGCCGCTCGTCATCGTCGTCGTCGTGGATGCCCCCTTGCGGGTTTCCCACGAGGTTCGGAGGCGTTCTGTTCGAGGGCACGGCAACGGCGGCAACGGCGGCGGCGGCGGCAACCGGGGATGGTGCGGCGACGGCGGACGGGAAGTTGGGTTCGGGGGAGGACGGGAGCGGGGAGAAGGCCGGGGCGGGGGTGGGATCGAGGAGGAGCCCGGACGGGGGTGTTTCTAGGAGTCTCATCGCCCCGCTATGGGCGCACGATCTGCGAGGTGCCTCACTCTGCCGTTTTGGTTGTTGGTTGTTGTTGCTGCTATTACTGCCCGGCTACTGTTTCTGTTGTTGTTGTGGCTCGAGCCGCAGCGGTTCCGTTGTTGTTTCTGTTCATATTTGTTGGTCATGTGTTTGTGATGTTACTGTTGTTGTTGACTCTGTTTCTGTAGCCGTTTCTGTTTTCTGTTCGTTGTGATGCTGTTGACGTTGGTTTTGTCATGTCGACCCGCTAGTTTCGTGGTACTTCCCCTTTTACATCCTGTGAGGCTCGTTGGCTTGAGAAAGCTTTGTCGCGCGTTTTGTGCTTGTCCTTATCCTTATCCTTATCCTTATCCTCCGGACCGCCGTACGGATGAAGACGGATGGGTATTTTCAGCTCAAGTTCTCGCTCCCTTTGTCACTTTTTTCTTTTTCTTTTCTGCCCACCCGCCGGCGGCAGACGGCCTGCCGGGGCTAGACGTGCTGTCGACGGAGCTGCTGTCGAGGAGAGCCACCCCGGCCGAGGACGTGCTGAAGATGCCCAGCAAGCTTCCTCTTTGCATTCCAGACCCGACGCAGGTGTGTGGGCGGCGGACGAGCGACCAACTCTTGGTAAATCTGTGCCTTCGAAACCGAAAAATAGTCTGTGAAGAGACCCCGTTCGAAGAGAAGGGGGGAGGATGAAAGAGGGAAGGGAAGTAGAATAGGTATCGTGTTCTTTCGTGTACGAAGAGCATGGTGAATGGTGGTGGTGGGGGGGAGGATGGACGCAGCGAATCTTGCGGTTGGTTAGGCCTTGACGTGCGACGCTATCCGATTCATTCGGTGCGCTTCAATCGCTGACCTGACCTGCTCACCCCTTGCTGCTGCTGGTGCTGGTGCTGTACGATACCGCCGCTTTGCTGTTGCTCCTGCATGGGTCGCGCGAACAAAGGTGGACAAGAGCTTGAATCTCATGCCCCAGGTGCTCTACAGGCTCACGAGATTGCGCAAGACCCTGAGGTATGACAAAAGAAAAAACACAACGGCGCAAGGATGATGACAGTCTCCGTATCTCGACGGAGCAGAAGGGGCGGAATTGTGCAGAGATTGCGGGGAGGGTTGCTCATTTGCCGGTTCTGTGGGAGCTGGAACGCTTTTTGGCCATGTTGGACAGAAGAGCTGGGCAGGGTTGTGTGGGACGGGGGCTGGGGTGATTGCTGGCTCAGTCGAGCGAGAGGCTGCGACCGACAGCAAGTGCTTGCTCGTGCATGGCGGCTACGCGTTGTGCCCGTTCGATGTGGGCATCCATCAGTTGTCCGCTTTTGATGTGCACGTCCGGCAGCTGTTCGCTGTTTGAATGAATGTAACGTGTACCTGGTACCGTTGTTTGCGGCTGCTGATACCCGCAGCGGCGGCAGGGAGGGCACCCCGCGATAACAAAAGGCGTCTGTTGTAGGGCTCCAGCATTCGAAAACCGCACCGTCCCATGTTTAGCACGTCGTGAGTTTGCCCCCCCTTTCTTGGCTGGCACCCTCTCCTGCCATCGTTGCTTTGTACGCCTACCCCAGTTTTGTTCGGCTCATCCTCCTCCTCCTCTCGTCTGTAACCCTCTGTTTGTGCTCTGTACCTTGTGTCTTGTTCCATTTTTGCGGAATGGTGATTGGAAGGGGACAAGCGAGAGAGCGGCGGAGACTGATGGCGGCGATAAGCCTCAACCGCTGCGGGCTCTTGCCGGGAGGAGGCGGGGGTGGGGCGGGGATGGAAGAGGCCCATCCCCTGAACTGGCGGCTCGTGAGAACAGCCAGGCTCCTCTACGGACACCCGACTCTCGAGGTTGGTTGGGGGGCGGCCTGTTGGCGGCTCGTGTGGAAGGCAGCAACCAGCGTCTGCAAGATTATCTTGCGGCAGCAGGCTGAAACACACTTTTCACCACCCCTGGTTGTTGACGATTTTGACCATCGGTGATACATCCTGTGGGAACACTACTCCGTCCTCTCGAGGACGCGGTGGTCAATGGTCTAATTGCTACGGCATGCAACACATGAGGACCCCCCCTCCCCCCCCGCCTTTTGTTGTTGGCTTTACTGCTGTACAGTTCTGAACAGACTAGACCAGCTGGCCTTTAAACGGTGCTCTTCCCACAACGGCTGCGGACACAAACGATTCTTGGCCCCACTTGCTTTGTTGAAATGGTTTTGTTCTGTTTTTTGTCCAATTTTTTTTTTATTTAGTATCATCACTGCTCTTCGATCAGTTGTTTTTTTGTTGTGCGGCATTCACTCACTTTTCACGTAACGAAGGCTAACTTGCTGCTGTTTGTTGACCAAGCTTACAGTAGTCCGAAACGTGTACTAAAATAAAACCCCATCTTGAAAACTCTTTTTTGTATTTTTTTTTTGTTCTGGTTTTCCGTTGGACTCGTCGCGTATTGGTATCGCACGGGGTTTCCTGCTCTGAAGACGAGCATACCGTGCCGGGGGCCTCACAGAAGATGTTATACCTTTTTTGTCGGTGCATGCCTGCAGAATTCCCGCGCGCGAGAGAGAGAGAGAAAGGGGTTCTGCATCCTCCTTCCCTCCCTCACCAACAACTGCCGGTGGTGAAAACAATCCCCTCCGTACTGCCATCCAGCCACGACATTCCCCCGATCGACACGCCCTCTACCTTCTTTGAAGAGGTTTCTCTACCCACACTGCTGTGTCGTTTCAGGAGGACCGAAATACTTTTTCCTTTTTCTTTTTCTTTTTTGTCGCTTTTACCCCAGGCGGCGCAGGCGGCGAGGGAAGGGGATGCGCGCGTGCGGTTCTGGTGCCCGCTGGCCATGATGGGTTCGGTCAAGGGGCTGCGGGAGCGGTGCGAAGAGATGCACACGTTGGTGGAGAGGTTTTGTTTCCTGGTGCCGAAGGTCATGGCATGGGCGCCCAACGTGAGAAGGCGACAAGAACTAGACTGCCGTGGGGGGTCTGTTTTTGAGTAAGAAAAGGCCGAGTTGAAAGCCTGAGGTTCGACACGTGGGGACCCCTAGCGGGTGTAGTTTCGTGGTGAGATTTTCCTGCATTCGACTTGTTGTTGTTGTTGTTGGTGGTGGCATAACGGTTATATCTGTTGATGCTGTTATTGTCCCGCAATGAAGGAGGAGCGAGTACAAATGCGGCAGGTGATGAGGTTGTTGGGGACTGTGTAGGTCTGACGATGCATGAAGTATGCCACTCGAACACAAGTGGTTGGACGCCTTGGCTTGGTGGACAGGGCGGCTTAGATGAGACGTTGGGAACGAGTCGGCACTTGTAACCCTAGATAATTACCATGACCATTGGTTGGAGTATCTAACGGGTTGTTGCTGTGATGATGTGTCACGCGTGGACGTGTCGCGTGCGACGCATTTGCAGGTGGTTGGGACGCCGGACTTGGCGTCCAGTTTGGCGTTCGCGACGGGGAGGGAGCGGCTGAGAAGAGAGGTAGTGCGGAGAGGCGGCCTGTCCCTCATCTATCCGGCACAGGTGAAAGGAAGGACAAAACTACTGCTGTACGCCAAGAAGATGTACAAGTACCACATAAATGGTACTTCGAAGTATATATTTGTACTTGTTTTGTTTTTTTGGCGAGAAGAACGGTCGGGAAAACAGTAGTGTTGCCCCCGGCCGCCCTTGACAAGGCCCGTGTAATCGCGGGGCACCCACAGATGGGAAAGCCAAGTGTAGACCAAGGGCAAACCGGGCCGCCACTCCTCCAACCCAGGTGGCACACACACGTCACGCGGTGGACGTGGATCCTGCGGGAAAACGGTGACCCGACGCGTGGTTGCGTCTGGAGCCGGGTCCGTCTGTTGTCGGGAACTGACTGAAGCCCAGTTGCGTCTGTGATGTTTGCCGCCTGATCCACGTCCACCGCGTGACGTGGGTGTGCCACTTGGGCATGAGGAGTGGCACCTCGGTCTTTGCCCTTGTGGTAGGATACTTCTCACACGCTCAAATGCGGGGGGTGTCCGGTATGACGCCGTCCAAAATCCGTTGGCACTATCAATGATGGCCTTGGTATGTACGGGGGCCACTACTGCTGTTGTACCTGGGTCCCGTACATGTACCCTTCCTGATGCTCACGTTTTTTTGTTCGTTCCTCCTTCTCATGTTCGTTTGGTGCGGATTTTTTGTTCTTTTTTCTTGTTTGTGGTCTCGTGGTCCGAAGATCCGCCAGCGTATCTGCTTCCCGGATAGGCGGCTTGTCCAGTACGATGCCGGAAAGCTGCAGGTTCTGGCGGGACTCCTGAGGAGCAGAAAGCAGGGGGGTCACAAGTGCCTCATCTTCACTCAGGCGAGTTTTCGCCGGGGGGGGAGGATTGGCGGGTTTTATTGGTGGGGGTGACAGGCTTTGGGATTGAAAACCACCATGTCTAAAAGCTTCCGCATGACACACAGCGGCAGTGGGAGTGTTTACGAAGGCGTGTTTACTGCTGGTGGCGGTGGTGTTTTTTCCTCTTGTTGCGGAAGCAGGCTGATGGCAGCAGCAGCAGCAGCAGCATCAGCGCCAGGAGGGAGGCCGGCCGTCTAACCTACCCTCTCTCTGTGGTTTGCTCTTCCTCAACTGAGTGCTCGTGTCTAATTGTCGTGGTGTTTTTTTATTTTGTGGAACAGATGTCGAGGATGCTGGACGTCTTGGAGGAGTTCCTCACCCTGCACGGGCACACCTACGTCAGACTGGACGGCAGCACCGGGGTCGAGAAGCGGCAGCGGCTCATGGACAGGTACGTGGCGACTGACACTTTAAATAGAATCTCTCTTGGCTCGCTGTTAGGAGGCGGTGTGTGTGTCTGGGCTTGCGAATCGCTGGTCATGACGCGCAACAGCAGCGCCAACGCGTCTCGTGTCAACAAATGATTTGGATGGTGGAAAATATCTACCTGCATCTCTACCCTGCTGTCGTGCTCGTCATCGAGAAAGTGGAGCTTCTCCTTTCTTTCCTCGGCTGAGAAATGTCTCCCTTCTCTCAAGAGAGAAGGGTGTCGTCGCCGACGCCGTGTTTTGTTGCCTCCCAACGTGAATTCCCTCGAATGATGCGCCGCCATCCGTATCACAGGCTTTCCTCTCCAAAGTCCGACAGAAATATCACGTATATACTCCCACTTGATGTTGGTTTACTCAGCTTGTCTTTCGTCCCCGCCCCCCGCCCCCCCCCCCCGCGCGCGCTGTTTGGTGCACAACGATCCTTTCTTTCTTTCCCGGCCGCGGGAACCCCAGGTTTAACCTGGACCCGAAGTTGTTCTGCTTCATCCTCTCGACGCGGTCGGGCGGCCTCGGCATTAACCTGACGGGGGCGGACACGGTCATATTCTACGACTCGGACTGGAACCCGGCCATGGATGCACAGGCTCAGGTGGGATAATTTTTTTGTCTGTAGACGACGAAGAAAATACGTCATGCGTGTTTTCTCTTTTTTTGTCCTGGCTCGAACCAAGCGCGACCCTTTGCTGGGAAAATGTGTGCCGCCGAGGGGAGTTAGTTTGCTCTGGGGTGCGGTGGTTGGTAGTCCTGGCGTTCGTTATTTCCGTGATCCGGGCTGTCTTGCCATCTTGTTTCGAAAAAGTTGGTGGTGTGCTACAGCAGTAGGCTTGGTGCTGTTTTGGTGCGAAATAAGCAAGCGTAGCCTGGGGGATTTGAAACAGGCTCACGTAGATTTCGCGACTGCACCCTGAAGGGATCCCCCAGACACAAGCAGTAGACGGGAGGTATTATGTTTGGTCCGCACACACCGCGCCGGCGTCGACGTGAGTATTGTACATGAGAGTGTTTGATGCAGCAACGTATTTTACTTGAATTTTTTTGCCCATGGCTTTCGCGCCTGTCTGTCTGTCTCTGTCTCTCTCTCTGTCTCTCTCTGTCTCTCTGTCTCTCTGTCTCTCTCTGCCCTCCGCCTTCCCACACGTGCAACAACAACATCTGCCAATTACTGCACGAATCTACTATGTTATGCTAGGACCGGGCCCACCGCATCGGTCAGACGAGAGAGGTACACATCTACCGCCTCGTCACGTCGAGCTCCATCGAGGAGAACATCCTCAAGAAGGCGCAGCAGAAGCGACACCTCGACTTCCTGGGTGAGAGCCGCTTACCCCCACCCTCGCAAGCACCACCGGGCTAGTAGAACAGCTAGCCAGCTAGACAGTAGTCCCGCACGACCTAAATTAGAGTACACAACTGTCAACCGTATTGACCTACTGCCACAGGGCTGACTTTTTTCTTATGCTCTATGACCGCGAAGGTAGGGTAGGGCATTGATTGCTGGCTTTCTTATCTCGAAGAAAACGTGCGACTGACCCCCTAAAAAGACCAACACCGTTGAGCAACCCGTCCGTGTTCCACCGCGTTAAGCGTCGTCGCTTTCTCTGCGCGCGTTGTGTCGAGCCTCATGACCTCTTGTGCCGCGGTACCGACATAGCGAAGTACCGTTTATCTCTCTCTTCTTCCCCCGCAAGCGCAAGGATAGTGACCATTCCGGTTCATCCTTGCAGAACGTAGCCTGGGCCGGCGAAACCCCGGCATACCGCTCCGTTCCGGCATCGTAGGGGTGCGAGGTCTATGGTCTACCGAGTACCGCGTGCGTTCACACGAGCACTCAATCCCCGCCGCCGCCACCACCACCACCACCCTTTTTTTTTTTTTTTCTCTTTTGCTTTTCGTTATAGTTATGACGGCGGGCAATTTCAGCGGCGGCGGAGAGGGCCAGGAGAACCCGATGGACTATATGAGCGCCGGCGGCCTCAAGGATATCCTCGGGGGAAACACGCTCGACGCCGACGCGGCCGCTGCAGGTGCCGGTGCCGGTAGCAGCGGCGGCAATGGCGGGGAAGGGACGGCAGGCGGAGCAGGAGGCGGCGGGGGTAAGGCTGGAGGTGGTTCAGAGGGGGGCGGCGGGAAGGACGGTGGTAAGCAAGGTGGGTGTGCCACGCGGTATCGCTCTCGCCTAGCTCGCGGGGTTGGGTGCGAGAGTTGTGCTGTAACGGCGAAGGCACTGGTTTTGGAGGGGGCATCGAGAAATATGGAGACAATCATGGTGGGAAAGCCATCCATCGGTTTGAAGTGCGTGTCGACACAGCTGTGCGCGGAAGGATGTTTTGTTGGGAGGGCTGGTGCGTGAGTCAGAGTGCGAGGAAAGAAAGGACTTGGGGAGAGTCCCAAAGGGATTGTCATGTATTGTACTCTTTGCTGCGATCTTCGGGCAAGAGAGGTGGCCTTATCCCAGACGAAGGTCCCTCGTTAGCACGACCTAGTCGGCGCTATAATCAGAAACACGGAACACTCCGAGCACCCGCGTTTTTTCACGTTAAGAAGTGTTGTACCTCCGTCCATCCGTACGTGAAAATATGCTCTTCGAGGGTGGCAGAATGGTGACTAGCCCGGACCGTAAGACAAAACCGTTTGTACGTCAGCCGAGCTTGCAATCAATTGACTGCTGTCCTACATTTACCGCACGCCAAAACTGCAGCAGCAGCAGCAGCAGCGGCAGCAGCAGCAGCAGCGCCGCCGGCGATGTCGGAGAAGGAGCTAAGGGCCGCGATGGCTAGCCTGGAGGATGCAGACGACGTGGAGGCAGGCAGGGCGTTGGAGAAGGAGGCCGCTGACGAGCAGCTCGAGTTCGACGAGAACGGTGCTTCGAGCAAGGTCAGCACGGGGGCAAAAGGGGTCGGCTCTGTGTGTTTCAGAACAGGGGAGGGGTAGCTAAAAAATTACCGACTCCCTTTCTACGGACACGGTGTTGTTTCGTCGTGTGCATACCTAGCAGATGCCAAAAGTTACGCAGGAGCCCCCCCCCCCCCTCGCTGCCCGCACGGTATCCCGCGGCAGTCATTGTGTGAAGCCTGAGAACCCAGTACACAACAGGCGAGGAGGCCGTTTTTGAATACGGCCGCCGTTGACGCCCGACAGTTTCCTTCCTATTCCCCGCTTCCACACGCCGCACTCCCTCCCCGAGATCCACGTGCTCGTTGACACCACGAGCATGCCCTGCTCTCCACGTAGGCGTAACAATCCTTCCCCTGTTCGCCGTATCACACATGTATGTGTCTGTTCCTGTCCGCCCCCCCCCCCCGCTTTGGTTCAGGACGAGGAGAAGGAGGACGACAACGACGGCGACAACGATGACGCCACGGCTGCGGCGGCGGCGGCCGACGGCGGTAGCGGCAAGGGAACGGCCAACGGCGGCGACGGGGGGTTCGGGGACGACAAGGAGAAGACGGACAAGGAGCTGGAGGAGGAGTTCGCCGCATGGCAGGCATGTTGTCGTCTTTCGCCTGCGACTAATCGTTTGGTGGTTGCGTGAGTCGTGGCGCTCTTTGAGATCTCCGCAGCAGTTGTACGATAGCCTCTTTTTGGAGTGGAGGAAAAGAAAACCCGCACCTCTTCTCCCCTCTCTCGCATATTTTTTTCTCTCTCATCCAGAACAAGGTAGGGCCCGACGTGTCGGCGCTGGAGTCTTCCCTGGCCCCCATCGAGCGCTACGCTCTGCGCGTACGAACGGACGTGGACCCCTACTACAGCCTCTACTTCCGGACGGAGGCGCAGCGGCGGGAGGAGATCGAGGCCGCTGGGGGAGACCTTGACGTGGACGCTATCGAAGGTGCAGGGTTAAGGTTGTTGTTGTGTTGTTGTTATTGTTCATGTTGCGGTTTGTCGGCGTCGATTTTTTTCGGATCAGCATGCATCGATACATTGTTTTGATGGCTCTGAAGACGTCTGTGTCTCTGCTGCCGTACCCCGCAGCGGAGAAGGAAATGGAGGAGCGGCGGCAGATGGAGTCCGGAGAGCTCCTGGCTTGCCACGTGCGGATCAAGGACGTGAGTCGCACCCCGACGCAGCAGGGGCACAAACACGAAACACGAAGTGCAGAAGTACGAAGGCCGCCTAATACCCCCCCCCCGCAGCCAACGTTAAGAAGAGTGCCGTCGTGGTATTCAACGAGGACAGGGAGGAACCAGTAGAGCATACTGGTAGATGGAAGTGGGGGATCGAGGAGGTTGCAGAGTGGACCAGTACACATACCTCGGAGTAGAGATCGCAAAAGACTGCTCGTGGAATGCACACATGTCCAAGGTAGCGGAAAAGGGCAAAGCACGAGCAGGGAAGCTGCACCCAATACTCGCAAACCGGCACCTCGATACACGCATCAAATTGATGGTTTTGAAGAGCGTAATCGTACCGCCGCTAGAGTACGCCGGAGAAGTATGGGAAGGAAATAACAAGGTAGTGAAAGAACTCGAGGCGGCGCAGATGAAAGCAGCGAGAATCATCCTAGGATGCTCCAAGCACACAAGTAATGCAGCCGCCAGGGCAGAGTTGGGGATCCAATCCCTACGGTCGGGAAGAGACGCAAGGAAGCTGACATGGCAGTATCGCATGTGCGGGATGGGAGAGCCGAGAATAGTATGGGAGGCGAAGTCGGCAAACAAAAAGAGGGGTAGACATCCGACGGAATGGGTCAAGGTTGTAGAGGACGTATGGAAGGGGTTAGGCATCGACGAAGATGAAACGCTGGAAACGGAGGGTCTACAGGGGTTCAAGGAGAAGATATCTGTTGCTTGTGCCGAGAGAGAAGGACATAATCTAAGGAAAGAAACCGAGGATAAGGAGGGTCTAGAAGTGTACGGAATGTTGAAAGAAGGAATAGGGTTCAAGGATTACCTACATGGACCAATGGATGCAGGGACAAAGCTTAAGGTCGAATTCAGGACCGGGGACATAGGCCTTCGAGAACGTCGACGAAGGCATAGGACGGTAGACGACGAAGACGACAAGTTCAAATGTGATTGCGGCTTCGAATGCGAAGACCGTGTTCATGTAGTCGCGGAATGTCAGTTGTACGAAGAGGAGAGGGAAGTGTACATGGCTGAGCTGGGAAAAATACAAGGGAGGTACAGGGAGATGTTTGAGGCATGGGATAGAGAGGAGAGGACGGTAGCTGTACTGGGGAGTAGGAAGTGGTTTGAAAAGGCGGGAACGGATATCTTTAGGATAGAAAAACTAAGGACGACATTTTTGAGCCACCTTTGGCAAAGTAGGAAGGAACGATTGGCCATGGTGATGGGTCCTGTGGGAACAATGCTCCGTCCTCTCGAGGACGCGTGGTCAATGGTCTAACCGCTAAGGCATGCAAAACATAAGACTACGCCCCCCCCCCCCCCAGTGGAATGGCGACGTTCCTTGGCCCTGTTGTTTTCCTCTTTGTGTGATTCCTTCTTCTTTGCAGCCCTAGTGCGGTGGCAGCGCGGTCTTCTCTTGACACACACACCCCTCGCCTCCCGATTCTTGGTGCAACTCCTCGCTTCCTTTTTTTTTTTTTTTTTTCCTTGCAGTCGAAGCGGCAGCGCGACATGTTCTCCCGGGAGCGTGCGAGGGCCGTTTCCGAGAGAAAAAAACGCCTCCTGACCGGCGACGCCTGGGAGTTGCGACCAGACGCCGTGTCGAAGATGCCCTTCTGGTACAACAGAGATACAGGTGCGGGCACGATGCGTGCAAGGCTGAGGGTGTTGATGTTGTTGTATCCTTTTCCAGGTGTTACGGTTGCAAATACGCATGTCCTCCTTTTTTTTTTGGTGCGTTGTTTGGGGGGAAGTTTGGTATGCGAAGGTTGCGCTCCATTACATTGTTTGCTGTGTTTGGCTGCGCTAATGTTCGTTTGCTGTGTGTGCGGATGAATGCACGTTGACGCCCCCCCCCCCCCCCACCCCCC
>FN648435.1:91805-157258 GCA_000310025.1 Ectocarpus siliculosus
GGGTTCGGCGGCGGGCAGCTCCGGTGGTTCTTCTTTGCCGGCCTCTTCTGCGCCCGCTCCCGCGGGAGCAGCGGGCGGAGACCAGTGGCGCTCTGCTGATCGCAGGGCGACACCCGCCGGAGGGAGCAACGGAGTCGCGCCCGCCTCGTACCCCGCCGCAGCCGTCCCGACAGCAGCAGCAGCGGTTGCGTTTGGCGGCGGCGAGGAGGCTGCAGGTATTGCGGTGGCCGCGACGGACCGGGCGGCGGCCGATTCCTTGCCACGTTCTCCAAATGTGGCAGCAGCAGCAGCAGCAGCAGCAGCAGCGGCAGGAGCAGCAGCAGGCCAGGATCCTGCTCCAGCCAGTCAGGTATGTACGCCGTTAGTTTTTGCGTTCTCTGGGTTGGTGCGCTTGCTTGTTGGGAGGGGCGAGTGGTTTGGCGGATCCTCCTCCAACCCCGGCCATTGCCGAAAGTTCTTTTTGTTTAATGGTGGCTCGCGTTGTGTGTGTAGCTTTCGAAGCTACTTGTAGGTTGTTTTGCAGTCGCGACCGTTCGCGATTGGATCCATATTGGATCGTCCTGTAGCTGTCAAGCGGAACGTAAGGCGCTTCCCAGCGAAGCCAAAGCTGTTGCTGTGGTGCGCCATCGCCGCTCATGTGTTGGAAGAACCGGTTGGTGCTCGCTCGAACCGTTTTGTTTCTCTTCTCATTCGCCCTCCACCCCAGGACCCTCAGTTGCTGCTTGACCCCGACGGGAAGCGTGCCTGACGCGGCAATATGTGCCGGTACGGCAATTTTTTTTTCGTTCGCTTGCCCTTCCCAAACGCACGCTCCTCATTCCCCTTCAACCGCCCACTCTTTTTTTGTTTTGGCCGTCCCGCTGTCGTTGGTTCTCTCGTGACGCGAACCAACCGAAACAGCCGACGCCGCAGCAGCAGTGGGCGGCCGTGTTGCATCTACCCCCGTCGGCGCTATCTACACCTGCACCCCCGCTGCCGCTGCCGCCGCCGGCGCCGGCAGCGGCGCCTGTTCCGGGAGACGTTCCTCCTCCGCCACCCCCGCGGCCTCAGCGGACTGATTCCCAACCGCAGCCACCTACCCAGCAGCAGCAGACGGCCCAGCAAAGCTGGTGGGTCCAGCAGCACCAGCAACAGCTCCAGCTCCAGCTGCAGCGGCACATGATCTACCAGCAGAGCCTGCAGCAGCACGCTCTGGCCCAGCAGCAGCAGCAACAAGCTGCCGCCGCCGCCGCCGCCGCCGCCGCGACCCCGGCCCCGACGCCACTGGAAGACGTGCCGCCCCCCCCGCCCCCGCGCCCGCGCCCGCGCCACCAGCAGTGGCACGCCGCCCAGCAAGCAGCGCAGCTCCAAGCGCAGCAGCAGCAGCAACAGCAGCAGCAGGCGCTCCTGCGCACGGCACCCTCTCCAGCTCCCGCGGCAACAGCCCCACACCAAGGAGTTGGCGCTGCGGTAGGCTTGGCCGTCGCCCCGAGTTCGCCCGCCGGTGGCGGCGGCGCTCCGGCGCCCTCGCCCTCTCCGACCTACCCGTACACGGGGTACGGCCTGCACCAGTCCTCGGCGGTGGCGACGGCCAGCGCAAATGCCGCGACGGCGGCGGCGACTCTGGCGGCGTACCAGCAGCAGCAGCAGCAGCAGCAGCAGCAGCAGCAGCAGCAGCAGCAGCAACAGCAGCAACAGGTGACGCCCGCCGCGTCGGTGGCACACGCGGCGGCGGCGGCTCAGGCGGCGAGTGCCGCGACGGCGGCGTTCCAGCGCAGGCATTACATGCAGCAGCAACAGCTCCTGGCCCAGCAGCAGCAACAGCAGCAACCGCCGCCCCCACCACTACCGCAGCCGCAGCAGGGTGCTAGCGGAGGGGCCAACGGGATCAACCAAGATCCGTACCCTCACTATGGCCGCCCTTCATGAGGAAGCCTGAAGGGCGGAGGTGCTTGCACGAAACAAGCGAGAGACGAAAACGTGGTCTGTTCAAGGCCTTCAGAGCTAAGGGGGCGTGTTGAGAGCGTTGCGTACGCATCGAATGCGCCTCTCTCCGTTGGTGATTCGCTTGGGGTAGGTGGTGGGGCGTGGCGGACATTGTCTTCCGCTATACAGCACGTCCCGGAGAAGTTTTCATGAGGATGGCACAGAAACGTCATGCGGGTGGATGGATGGATGTCGGTGGTTGTTTGCTGTGTTGGTTATTTTTTGCTTGTGTGTGGTTGTGTGTTGTTTTGGTTTGGTTGTTTGGTGTTCGTGTGCCCCTCCGCAGCGTGTTCTGAGACCCGTTCTGAGACCCGTTCTGAGAACCGCGGGGAAGGGATCAGGTAGCAAAAGGTGAAATGCGGGCGAAACAAAGAGCAGTGGATGCTGCTTGTTTCGGCTCGTTTTCTGACCTTTCGCACCCTGTGTGTGATCACAGTGCTACCGCGCAACTCTGACCAGGATCTGGGTCAACGACCGTGTACGCATTTGCTGCCGGCGACCACTCCCCCCTGTCCTATCGTTGTTGCCAATCTGGACGATGCGCGATTTTCGCCCTGTCGATTCGGCTTCAAACCTAGATGTATGCCTAGCGTGGGGTCCTTCACGGATAATCAGCAGCAAAGGGAGAAGGGGAAGGAGGGCGCACGAGAAGAAGGATAATTCGCACCGGGACGAGGATGCCCGAGGTGTGAGGATACGTGTGCATGTGTGTGTGCATCCCCGGACCCAACGGGAGTTAGTGGTTCGTCGGTTCGTAAAAAACATTCAGATATAGACGTTGCGGAGGGAGGGCGGGAGGGAGGGAGGGAGGGAGGGAGGGTGTGACAGGCGGGGAAAGGGTGAGCATTAACAGTATGGGGGGTGTGGTGAACACGTATGAACGCGATCGTTGCGGAAAACAAGGGGTTTGGTTGGTTTGGCCCCTACGGGCCAGGATTTTGTTGTTGGGTGTTGGCGTCTGCTTTTTCTCCGGCAAGGGGATATACCTCCGGAGGAAGAAGGTGAAACGAAAAGAAACTTTGCGGAAAATACACAGTTTTTTGTGCTTCTTCAACTCAAGACATGGAGGTTCCATCTCCGCTCAGGATGTGGGCAGCGGAATCTGTGCACTGTGCCTCCCCGTGTCGCCCCTCGCCCTGCGTGGGCTGTAACTTGCCTCACCTTTACGTTGCTTCCAGACGTGTGCTTGAGCTCCACGTTTGCTGTTGTCCAGCTAAGAACAACGTGCACACCGCCTCCGGACGAGTGGTAGGCAACAAACCACCCCCTTTCTTACCCTGGAATGCGGCATTTCTATGCATCGAAAGCCCACGTCGTTCATGGCCATGAGCACTCCCCCGCGGAGCTGCCTTGGCCACAACGTCAGCTGTTGCTTGCCCAACACAGACAGCATGCACCAACCAAAACCTCAATCATCGGAAGCACATTAAACACTTGCTTTGGAAAACTACGCACAAGGACTCGTTTGCCGCGACCCACGGTATCTCCTTTCATCGACCGTGGAAACACTTAGGTGGAGTCGGTACTGCCGCTGCTGCTACTGCCACCATCGTCCTCCTCGCCCCCCGGGTGGCGAGCGGCAGAGAGGGCGTCGAGGATGTCCAGGCCTTGGAATTCCGCCACCAGCACATTGTGACCTTAGTTGTCGCGAGGAAGGGTGCACCGAACGGGCCCACAACAAAGAAAGAAGAAATAAGTGGTAGTCGAGATACAGGCGTTACATGTCGCGCAAAAATAGGGTTGGGGAACACAGTCACCGGCAGATCCTAAACCGAACTCTACCTATTTCCGATGAAATTTTGAATCGAGCCTCGGCCCATTCATCTGTCCGGCGCTCTGTAGGAACATCACATGGTGAAGAGGACCCGACATGCATGCGCCATCGTGTCGAGCGTTCTCCACCTATCTGTGTGTCTACCCTCACGCGTTGGTATACTGCGGCTTGGTGCTGGGAGCTCAACAGGCGGTCTCATCAAAGTCTCACGACAAACAAGAGCAATTCTCGTCCCGTTGAGGAGAGTGCTCGTGTTCCTGTAGTCATTCATCTGCGTGTCAGATTTCCGTCCACTTTGTACCTCTGGAGCGTGTTCATGTCGGCAAGCGGATAATACTTCGATCGTACTTTTGAGCTAGCACTGCTGTGCACGTACACCCCCCGCAAGTGACACCCGCATGCTGTCAATTACCTCACCTGATTGTATGCGCAGCTCGCGAGGCCCAAGAAGGTACTTGGTGCAAGCCAGAAGTGCATCTTCGAGCTCGGCGTATTCTTCCATCTGACCAGTGGGTACCCCGAAAACAACATGCATTGAAGACAGTTTTCACTACGAGAAACTCGGAGCGGTAGCATGTGTGTCGTGACACCATCTTGTTGCCGGGGTGGTGGTCCGAGGTCGTTGTTGCGCGCAGTTCGCGGAACCTACCGGGTTGTAGCGATGGTGAAGCCGTTGAGGTAACGTGAAGACTGGAACAACAACAACGCCACCATAGACAAACAGGAGCCACACCAAAGGGGCAACCAAGCCAACAGCCACAAGAGCAAAGCAATATGTCCCGTCGGAGCTTTCGAAGCTGGTTGCTCTTGTAATGTATGTGTGGATTCTTACAACGAAACGAGTCGAACCTGTTTGTCCTTGGCCTCTCGCAGCCGTCTGACCGTCTCCTCTTCCTTCTCTCCCATGGCCTCCGCCAGCAACGCCTTCGATACCCCAAGGAGTCTCAATTCTTCCTCCATCCCCGCTAGTTTCCGTCCCTCTTCGGTATCAGCCGCTGCCGCCGCCTGAAACCAAGGCAGGCCATGTTGGCATCCAGACGAAGGCATGAAACACTTGGCCCTGCGGGGCTGACGACGTTGCTCCATGTCTATAGTGATACCCTTGTTGTTTTTCCTCAAAGCTCTTTGTTGAACAACATCAAACGGACAATAAGGTGAGACTACTGTACCTCTCCGCCGTGTGTCCAACAACCCCCCCCCCCCCCGGCATCCCAGCCCCCCCGTGGTGCCTGTTGAGACTCGTTGGGAGATCCTCTGCGCTGCACTACTATAAGAAGGAGCCTGTCAATTCCACCATCACCCGCCTCATCTTCATCATGCAAATCTCACTTCCAACACCTTCGATCCTGGGTGAGATCTGAAGTACCAAGTTCCTACTTGTAGGAACATGGACAACCACTTCAGATATATTTACCCTCTCTACCGCTGCTTCCTGACGGGCACGCATCCGCTGCAAGTGCTCCCTGGCCCTGCCTCCCAGGGCGGAGGCTTGCGCCAGGAAGGAGCTCTTCCACGACGCGAACCATCCGGCAGCGAAACCCGGGGTAGTGAATGCCTTGCTCAATCGTGAGGAAGGGGCGAGCACGAAAACTAAAAAGGTGAACGAAAACTACAGTAGTTTTCGTTCTACTGTGGTACTGCAATAGGACGATGATCCCGACATACCCGTACCTTATGGTACGGTCTGGAAAACTGATTTTCACAAGACGGTGCCCGCTTCAAGACGGTGGAGGCATTCATCGGTTGCTACATCGTCGCGCTATAAACATGGAAACGTCGTTGTTCTTCATCATAAGCCCTCGGATTGCTCGATTTTTGGGGTGCCGATCCCGAAGAATCGTAATTGGCAATGCTCGGTCCGATTTTTTCATCGCGCTCGTTTGACTCTGGCTCGTTTCCTCCTGTACCACAACTGTGTGCTTGAAACTCGGACACTACTACTGGTGACGCGTTGACCTGCCCACCTCTTGCGATCGCCACGAAGCAGGCAGATACGCACGAGCCCAGCTGCTCTCCAGGAATTCCAGGGGGCTGGAAGCCTCGAGGTCTAGCGCAAACGCCTGTGCAGAAGCAATTAGATTTCGACGGTCAAAGCTGCCATATCTGGGTTGTGTGGCGGGCCATCGTTCCGTGCTTACACTGAATAGCAGTCGCGTGTGAGATGGATTTCCTATGGATCGCGTCGGAAGGACGTTTGGACCGCCGAGTGCAGTTTTGGTGGAGCCTTTAGACTAAAGCATGGCAAGGCCAGGTGCGTGGAATGTTCTGCCTGCTGGGCGGACGAACCTTCGCTCCCCGCAGCTTGGCGGCGAAGGCCCACATCCTGTCTAGCCACTTCGAGGTTTTGGTATCTTGGAATCTGATGGATAGCATGAGCGCGCGCCCAAGTAGTCGGCAACGTTGGTGAGTTACGCGGCAGAAGCGAATGACATTCGCTTGGAGCAAGCATTTTTCAACCCCAGGCGCATGCAGTGCTCGGTTGGTGGACGGAACAAGCGCCCTTTTGTGTTTGCACTCAGACGTCGCCCATGGTATAGGCTAATTCACACTGTCCTTTGGCAAACTACGCTGAAGGTAAATCAACCCCCCTCCGATGGTTGAGGCGTCCACGACCCGTCCGTGTACATTTTGCCCTCTAAATACCCTTGCAGCAAGCGTATGTGCACATAATGATTGTTGGCTGTCTCCGGAAATGACCAACTAGACACGGTTCTCTTTGCGCAGGCTACAAAAATGATGGATGGATTTGCAAGTGTTGTGTAAGTGAATCCAGGACAAGAAGTCTACACATTACCCCACCTTTTTCCCCTCTCCGTCAGAAGCCGGCCTCTCGTTGGGGTGATGATCGCCGCCATTTCTGCCGAGGTGCCGCCAGAAGACTCCGATTTTTTCTGACCAACGCCACCACTACCGCCGCCGGGTAACCCTGCGCCCCTCCCTTCACGGACAGATCCGGCCACCCTCCTCTTGGGGACAACTGCAAGATGAAACACATGCTCTCATGGGTGAGTTAATTTCGATCGCGCTTGAATATTTTTCTGGTCTCTGGTTGTTGTTTGCAGTCTCTGGTGAGGTGTGTACTTCTTACGTTCTCGATGATGCTATTCCTTCATTGATGGTTGTTGGAATTTCGTTCACTTCTCGGAGACTTTTGTTTCCTTTTTCCCTGCCCAAATATCTCATTGATGGCGTCGAGCCGATGGAGTATTATGCCGTCGACAGCTCCATGAAGATCTCACGGCCAGCGTCTTCCCTCTATATCCTTTGTGGTGGGACTTCAAGTCAGGCGGGGATCAGGAAATTGTTGTGGGCCTCCATGCGTGGACGTCAACGGCTTGATGATCATCCTTCCATATTTGGCAGTCGTCTTCTGGATGGCGTCGTGATCAATGTGGTGTGCACGAGACAACAAGCAATCATTTTCATCAGTGCTCTGCCCTTTGTTGGGCCCACTCCCGGTGGTTGGTGATGGTCATCGAGGTTATCGTCTTCATCGCGCCGGCAAGGGCGGTCGCACTAAAGCGTACCAAAATATAGTACCAGTATGTTGCCAACGGGGTGCCAAAGAATGGAGGTAGGGCGTAAAAATGACATGGCGGCGTCCCTCACCCAACGGATGCCGCATCCCCGGAGCATTCTTCTGGGTCCTCGCCTCCCGTTCGACCCTGCCGACGTCGTGCTCAGCCGAATCAGCCACGGCCTGCCGAACGTTGTCTATCATGCTAGCAAGCGTCTCCTGAAAGGGAACAAACGCGGTTGCTTTGGTCAGCGTGGGCTACAACTGGCTGCAATATTCCTTATTCCATGTAGCCTAGTACAGCAGCACACGTAATAACACTGGAGAAAACCTAAATCTACCTCATCACCTCGAGCAGCTTGGATACCAACGGACCGCAGAAGCATCCCTCCGCCGAAATTGAAACCTTGAGACGATCGTCGAGAACAAGCGTGCGCGATTCCAGGATCTCTGGTGCCATTTGGATGCGTGAAGGGAGGGAGGGGGGGCGCGAGGCAGGAAATGTGCATATTTCCCGGAAGAACATCATTACTTGGCAACAAGATTCGATATTGGCTATCAGGGTGGTACTTATTCTCTCAAACGCCGGCGAAAGGAAGGCGGCCTCCACCCGGAGCCACGCTTCCATCCCGGCAAGGCCACGCACCTTGCGTGATCGGAGTTTGTCATCGTCAACAATGAACCAGTGATACGGTCTAGACTCCGGACCAACGCGGCAGATAACGCCATCGATAGCCAAGGTCCCGTTTGATTAAAACTCTTTAGCAGGCGGGCCTGGGACTGTCCACCGATTGGGTCTGCGTGTTTTAAGTACGACTCTACTTCAATTCAACATCTTCAGGAGCAGGAGGGGCGGGGAAGGGAGAACCTGCCAGTGTATGCCCCCTTGGTCTTCGTTCGTTTGCTGGACAAGTCTCGAACGTTGAACAAGCACTCCTAAGGTAGACTACTTATATACTACTACGAAGTTGATCGCAAACTTTGTTCTACGAAAAGAAGGCACGCTGAGCCGAGTGGGTCCCACATTCTCGAGTGATAATCCAAACCCCCGAGATACACAAAACACCACGGGAACAAGACCACGGGAACACAGAAGTAAGTGTGGCGGCGCATATTACCTGCGCGGGACACGGAGCCTATTCTGCCTGTATAACCTCAAGCCGTTCGCGTGGAATTCTGACATAATGAGAACCGCAACTTAGGCCAAGGTAAGGAGCCTTGTACTGAAACATCGGTCATTAAAAACATGTCGTTCTACAGGCTTCATGGACGAAGTTGTACGACTAACGCGAAAATCATGATTGATCTTCCGGCGAAAACACAGCGCACCCACTCACGAAGGAGTTGCAAGGGACAGAAGAATGAAACCGTCAGTTCTCGTACGAGGTCTGTCGGCCGCAAGCTCAGCTTAAGCTGCCTGAATTGGAAGTCGATATTTGCCTGTGATTAGATGGAGGGCATTAGGCACGGGTCGGGTAGTGTGAAGTATAACCAAACGAGTCTGAACGTTTTCTTGCAATTCACCATCCGGAAATTTTCATGAACCTTTGTATCTGTACAGATTGCCCTTCTTAAGCCGCGGGACATCAAGGTTAGGCACGGTCCAAGTACAACCATCCAAGGAGCTCCGACACAGTTCCCTGTGCCTGACCAATTGCTTCCATCTCTACACGCGTCTCTCACCAACCAATGGGGATACACGGATAAAAAAAGTTTAGAAGCAAGTGGAATCGCACCTGCGCTCGCCAGAAAAAAGCCACTCTCAACGCCTGCGATTTATCGGGGAGATTTGCAACCGCAACTGTTTCTCCCACCCGATAGCAGCCGCGGCGGCACCAGAGAGAACGCCGACAGAAAGTCACGCAGCGTCAGCAGCATCGGCGGCGGCGGCGGTGGAGGCGAGAGGACGAAACGTGCTACAGATATGCGAATAGAGATGAAGATTGCGGAGGACGGCGAACATCAAAGTGCATCATCTTGTTCGTCGAAAGCGGAGAGATGCTATAGAGATACGGGAGCTGCCCCGTAACGTCTCAAGCACACGGCATGCTGAAAAACACGGCAGTCGGAGTTCTCTTGCAGCATTTTCTTTGCATGGTTTCGGTTACTACAAATGGAATGGTAGGGCAAGACTAAGATCATGGCCAACGTCACTCTAGCCTCCATGGCGAGACGCGATCGGGAGAGCTCTGTGAGGCTTCGGGCGGGAATGTTCGCACCATGGAGCTTGTCTCACAACATGGTAAAACTCTAAAACTAACTTTGGATTGAATTGGCTCCCATTCGGTGCCTTGCAGTCCGATTGCTCTCTTTCGTGGTTTGATGTATTCTACTAGAACATCGGACGCTTTGGGCTCAATTGAAGTCTACAGTATTTCTGAAACCAGGAACCGTGTTATCACGACGATGTTGGTGATATGCACAATAATCTGCACATATAATTTTTCGCCCTATTGAACTACCCAAGCCCGCAATTTGAACCCGACAATACGCACCAAGCCCGCAAATTTAACCCGATAATATTCCAAACTATCTGCAATCATTCCAAAATGGATCGCAACCTCTCCTTCCTCAATGTCTCACCCCGCATGCTATGAAAGAGGACGATACGCTTCAGCTCGGGCAAGGCATGCGCACGCACCACCTTTTCCACGGCGGCGGCGACCTTTTCCAAGGCTTGTTCTGGGCGAACGTGGGAGTAGCAGAGTGACACGATATGATGGCGGTGCAGGCGCTAGGCTCTGGCGACAGCGGACCGCCTACTACATAGAAGCCAGAAAAAATATTGAACGTCTTAGTGCCCCACGCGCGGTTGGCATGGGCGTATGCGACGAGGTGCCGAAAGAAGGGGTTGTGGAAACGCTCCCCGGCAGGAGCGTACGTGCAGCTTCTCTCGATTCTCCTTGTTCTGAAGGGGTGTTTCTAACCGAACCTGTGGTGTCGTATTTCCCCTCCAGGTCCAGAGTAACGGACATCCCGACTCCCGGAGGCAAAGCGTCGACCGGATACTCCGGTGATGCTGTGCGGGCAACGTACAAGGGGAACGTTCATCCACAAGAACCGTGTCGGAAGCAACCCAATGGTCTGCGAGGTCAGATAGACATTCATTATTTCTTCCGGCATGGCAATATACGATAAAACCAGCTTTCTGTTTTCATTTCGTACCGCACAGAGGGAAACGCCCATCGAAACTGGTCCAGCCGAGCAATCGAGTTACGGCAGGTTTGCATCGGGTGGACCTTGCTGCGCTGCAAGTCAAGGGCCCGGAGTTCTGTCAAACGCATGCTCACGCCTGTGCAACAACCGCATTGGGCATCCTTCTCCCCACTCTACAATTGGTACACGAAGCTACCGCGATACTAGAGAAGCCCCCCTCCAAGTTCTCCCCCAGGTCTTTCCTCCCAAACGCCTGGGAGGGAGGGAAGTAAAGGGGGGTTCGCGGCAGACTCACCGTTACCCTTGTGGAGGAAGTTGAGGGATACGGAGAAGCCTGAACCGTCATCTTCGGCGTCTCCTATTGCCGCCCGCAAGGTGGCTCTCGCGTCGGACCCCTTGAACGGTGCAAGGAGATTGGCTGCCACGCCATAGAGCGTCACGTCGTCGAAGCGCCCGGTTGGATTGAGAATGAGCGATGTACCTACAGGACAACAGCTATAACGTTGTTGTTGTTGTTGCTGTTGTTGCCGGTTAGATGAATATCGGATGATGACCATGGGCGCGTCGGCATCAGATGCTACGGAGGTGGACCGGCAACCGCATCGCGCATCATGCTACCTTGAATCGGCAGGGTATTTAGCGTGGTGTGCCCCGCGATTCTCCAACGTTCACTGTCTACAGTAGTCCACTCACAAGGTAATAGTCTACTCACAAGATATGAGCCCTTGTTGGACCAATTCCTCCAGCACCCTCCTAGGGCGGCCGACGAGCGAATAGCACGCCCGAAATCCTCGATAAAGCCTCGTTTTCAACCGGATCAGGTTCTTCTCCAGCCACTTATTACCGCGGCAGTTGCCGCGCAAGCGAAAAAACGTTCAGGGGAGGGCGATAGAGGAGGTGTCATGTGCGCAGAAGTGTCCAGTGACGGACGTCGTGTTGTCCCACAAAGCCTGACTCACCAATCGTGACCACAGCCAGATCTAACGGTCGAGTCCGTACATTCATGTCGAGAGGGCACTGGAGAAAAGTGTTGTTTCCTCGTTGCGGAAGATGGGATTTTGTTGATTCGCCCTCTCCTCTGCCGCCCCCCTCTTACTCTCCCATCCACCATTCGATGCTCGCTATCCTTATCAAATCCCACAGCTAGGTAAAGGTCTTGACTCACCGAGGTTTCCCTCTCTTCCTTGGCTCTCCCAGACATGAACCAGGAGAGCCAGGCGGTTCTGTAGATCCTCTGTGCGTCGTTAACGGCGGAGCGGGAAAGCGCCTGCGTATGGGCCAGCCTTGTCCCGGTCGAAGTTTTTAACCACCATGTTGGGGGCACCGAGGACGGAGTTATCAATATAGCGATTCCGCCGAGAAGCAGGTAAAAGGTACGTTGAGTTAACAAGGAGTCAACAAGCAGGTTTGAGGTGCGCGAGTGACATGAGTGGGGAGGGAGACACGAGCACGAGGTTTTTCCACAGATGCGAGAGAGTGTATGCGAAAGATGTAAACACTTGTTTCCATATGTGTGAGCAAATATGTGGGAGGTACAGGCGAAACGGAAAATGCCCTAAGGCGGGGACGTTGAGGTCAGGTGTCCACAGGATCACGTGCGGCATGCCGGCATTCCGTCAAGATAGGACCAGATGGGAGTAGTGATAGAGGGTGCCCGCGTATTGGTTCCAGTACACGCTGCCGACGGCAACCCTTCCATTCTATCCATGTCTCATGCAGAAGCTCGTTTGGTGTGAGCGTTCGACAGAAGCCCTGAGGTATACATGCGTTTCTTGCCCTCTAAACGATGCTGTGTATTACAAAGCAAGCACAGAAGCCACATGTTTCAGGGCTCTCGAATAATGCCTTCTATTTCATATGTTTTGGGTCAGTACCGTCGGTTCTTGTCAATGCGGAAGGTGAGCCTACAAACTGCCGCATAGTCGTCTGTAGAAGATGGTGTTCACACGAACTGCGAACTCAGGTACGGCGCATCATATTGTGTTCGATGCTGTCAGCGGTATCGTGAGCGTGGCCGATGCCTGCGAATCCTAATACAGAACTATGTGATGACCACCAGCAGTGTCGAGACCCAAAGGCAATCTGAACTGTTCTACACGAGACGGCAAATAAGATTCTACGGCCTTACTTCCGCGGCTGGCCGTGCGATAGCGGGTCCGAGTCTTATCACCTGTTGCGCTTGCGCCGCTCCTCGACAACCTCGAGCATTAGCTTGGCGTGCATGGTCGCCAGAGTGAGCTCCTCCTCAACCTACCAATTTGCCAAAAACAACGGGAAGAAAAGGCAACAACCGTGATTCTTGTTGAAGGCACTGTAACCATCCACGGCACCCCCGTCTCATTTCGAGAAGGCTTTCGGGGCTACGCGCTGGCTGTCGAGCTAACGTACATGACCGAGCATAGAGGCTACGTCGTTCCCCTGCAACACTCGGGAAAACTGTGGTTATTACGTGGGCATCATGATAGACTACGTGCCAGGAAGGGGAGCACCATGCTGGTTGTTGCCCGATTTCTCTGCACAACGTCATTGGTAGCGATAGGCGTTTCAGAAATTGGCGAAAACTCTACGTGGTGATGGGCTACAGCCACGATATGCAGCAAGGATTCCTGGAAAACATTGAAGATATTGATTCTGGCGAGTTTTTGCGTTTAGTCGTTCGGTGTTTCCCTCTACGACGTACGCGCTCTGTATGTGGTCGGAATCAACGCTCGTTTTCGAAATGTGCGCCTTGGTGGCCAGCGAGAGGGCGGGTGAACAACTGAACGGAGAACCACGCCTTCACGGCAGGTTGCCTCACCCTTAGCTTCGACATGACTTCGCCGGCATCGGCGAGAAGGAGCTGCGCCTCCCCCCTGTCTACGCTGCCATCGTAATCTCCTCGCGACTTGGCGCCTCTTTCTCCACGCTCCGTTGCTGCCGACACTCCTTCGGCATCTATACGATCGAATGCGTTCTTTGTGTATCGGCAAAAGTACGTCGGGGTGTGTGTGTGAACTTCGTTAAGTGTTAAAAGCTGGGACGGGGGGGCATGGCGGCGCCTGCCAGTAACGCATTGGTACGTTTCACGAACGATATCTTCCTTTTGGGGTTGACAGCAATGCACGCTGATTGACGAGCACAGAGTGCGTGCAATCATCGCCACGGTCGTTTCGGTACGATTCAAGAAAATGTGCGTGGCGGCACATGAGTTATGCGTTGGAAACTAAGCCCTACTGCGGAAAACCTGGATACCCAAGACTGCCCTTCACAGGAAACCCGACAGTAACATCCACGTGGCCCAGTTCGACCTGCCAGTCGTTGCGGCCGGAATTTCCAAGAGTCCACCGTACGACAACTAGCACGCGGCCACTCTTTGATCGAAAACGTGGGAGCTCAAGAAGGGAGCACGCGGTCAGCTCATCCCGCTCGCTCACTTTGACCCGGAGCCATCGCTGGAGGCTCTCCGGCAAGAGGTCGAGTCCCATCGTCAGCAGGTCTACCTCCAGAGGGTGATCCGCCTCAACCATCCGGCGATGGCCGACGAACCCGGACTGGGTCAGGCACCCGTCGAAGGAGACCGCGCCTCCGACGTCCGCCGCCGCCGGGGGCCCCGCCTGATCCGCAACGTAGCTCAGCCAGAACTCCCTGGTGTGTGCCGTTTCGCAAGACCACCGGAGCAATGGGCTGAGGGTGTAGCACTTATCTACTATCTGGCCCCGAGACAAGGCGTTGTTGTTGAACCGCCGGGTTCTGTTGATTTCCTTGAACTCCATGCGGCGCCTTCGTAGCACGTAGACACAATAATTTCTCGTTGGGGCTCAAAAACGCCGAAAAGGTGCGAGTCGAATAGTGCTAACAACTATTTCCGCTCCAAGAACGGTATAATAGGTTCGGACAAGCACTTTAAAACAAAGAACATGCCACTACTTTCCGAAATCACCCCTACAGAAGGTATTGATGTATTCTTCTGCAATAATTATCCCGGCTGATACGTTTAATAACTATCCCAAGACATTGTTATTCATTTTCAGTTCAAGAAGATATGCGCGACGTGTTCCCCTCCTGTTGTGAACGTATACCTGTTGGTCGTCAGCCGTTCGCCCAGCTTCCCCTTGTCACGGCCAAGCCTCACCAAGTATGCTGAGGTCGTCGGGAACGGACACGAGACTTCAGCCGACACTATGGTACATATGATAGGAAACTCAACTCGTTCAACACACGAGTACGAACACATGGAAATGGTTACGTAAGTGAACAACTGCATTTGTATCCCCGGGTCACAATATGCACAAGGTTCGTCTTCGATTTAGGTTAGACCGAGATGTCCGCCCAAGAATGATCAACAAGCCCCATACAGACGGCTGGCACAGGGTATATTCTTGGGGTCTTCCCGATTCGTCGGGGACACAGAAGGTTTGTGGGACTCACACTTGTAGACCATCGTTGGATCAACAAACCACCGGTCTACTGTAGGAATTACACATCTCGCCACTGTTACATAGTTAGAGTATCAGTTCTCTTGACCCTTCAGTCAGAAGAGAGAAAACATCAACATGCGGGTCATGTTTCTCTTAATGTTGTTTTCGACCTAGAGGTCTACCCCATGTTGTTCTTCCAGTTGCAATAGACAACAGTCGGGCACCTATTCAAATAAACAACATATCACTCCCCGCGGATCTTTATCAATGAAATTCCTCGGTGGGTCACATGGAGGAGCTCCACCCGTTTGCATTTGGGACCATCACGGGCATGAACCAACGGTACCTCGAAATTCGTCAAAGCTCAAGCACCCGTCGCCGTCAGCGTCGAACAGCCGTAGCAGCGCTCGGGCTCGATCCATCGCCCTGCATAGCACGACCAACATAGACAAGTCCAAACGGAGGCCTCGTTGAATATCAATCCATCTCGGGGGAGATCTTGTTATATCCAAGGAGCCGCTCGCGCCCTAGCTTACTGGTACGACCCTATTCGTCGCCCGGTTCACGGTTTGTCTGGATAACAAGCAAGTGGACACCACGTAAAGGCGGTGAAAACGGCTTGAAAGCACGCGGAGGGTCACGCTGGGTCAACGTTGTCCTATGCTAGACTCACAGAAACGCTCGGGATCGATCCTTTCAATACCGCCTGCCGTTCACGACAGGGAGACTGGGAACATAATGGGGGTATCCAGAGCAGCAGCTGTGCACAGCGAAAGAGTCAAGCATCAAACTTGGTGGAGATGCTTTGGGTTATTCTCATTATCCGTGCAAGATAGTAGGCGGAACAGACAACAAAACAAACCAATGAGAGATATACCTGTCCGTCAGTGGTTTGGGGCCCGGCCCGTCGTCAGTACCAGCTGACCAGTTGACGGCATGCAGGAACGAGCCTGTCTTGGACTCGTCGACCGTGTCCTGCGGTGCTAGATCTCGCTTTGAAATCTGTTCAGACGGAGTAGTCATCCGTTTCATGTAGATGATTCGCTAGCCCAAATTTTACACCAGAACCTACAATAGAAAATAAGCCCCACCAAAACGTTCGTCGCCGCCTCTCCACGCGCTCACAAGTCTTGGTTCGAGGAGAAGAAAGGATGGCACCAACTTGTTACCCAGGCATCGAGAAAAGCGCCACAATATGAGTAACCTGGATTGAGGGAGTGAGGGTCCTGGACCTATGCGCCCCTGTGTATACCGTGTACAGATGCCCATCTCAGGCCTCGTTTCACGCCCAACGAAAGGCAAACGCCGACCAGCGCTAACAGTCTGTTGTGTGCCCAACCCTTTCCACAAAAAAACTGGCGTTGATATGACCCCCTTTACATCATGTGTCTCGCCATATCGGCAGAGGTTTTGCACTTCTTGTCGGAGCACGGATAATTGTTTCTGACAAAGAATGGAGTGTCAGCCGGGTTCCGTGTCGGTTGGAAGCCAGCCCATCCCGGTCAGCCTCAAAGAAAGAACAACGTACCCACCTCTGGTACGCACTTTCCCGCAAGAACTTCGGCCTCGGTCTCCCGAATTGACTGTCCCACGTTGTGCAGCTGGGCGATGATGTACGCTCGCCGTCTTCTCAGAGCTGCGATCTGGATCGTTTGCATATACGTTGATGAACAACAATGTAGGCGATGGTAAACGAGCGGGCGTCACATTCATTGGCCGAAACCAGAACTCGAGAAACAATGAAGTCTCTAAGTAGTACCTGGTGTAAGAGATCTGCACAACTCACCACGCCACGGTTTCACACATGTAGTATGCATGGCGAATCACGAGGCAAATATGTTCGCTAGACAAAGTGACACTTCGGAAGCACCAGATTCACCAGATCGGTAAGGACTTCACACTCTGTCGTTGGAAAATGTTGCACAAAAGTGTTATGTAGTTGTACCCATTTCAAGCAAAATACAAGTGAGGGATACGCGCCGCACAATTGAAGTTGTGTGGTACCACTCCTGTGTGACCTTGGCCAATACATCAAATATACGAAGACATGTAGACTGGCGCCACAAGATACGTGGACCTAAATACCAACCACAGCAACAACAACTGTCACAGACACCTCGGTGGATTCTTCATCTGTTGCGCAGCGACCCTCCTCGTCTTCTTGGTCGTCTCCTTCTTCGCTCGAGCTCTCAAGCAGGGAATTTCCGAGCTGGTCGAAACGCCCCTCTCCAGGGTTCAGCTCGGCCCAAGGGGCCATCAACGTCGGCGGAGTGCTACTATTCATCGTGCTCGGTATGCGAATATTGCACGGTGACCTTGCACAGAAGAACCTCCATGTAGACCTGTAGGGGCTCGTTCCGAACGTGAGACTCAAGACAACACGACCTACAAAAAAGTACTTTGTAGTAGTACACAGTGTGCTTTCTTGCACTACAATGGTGCTTCTTGTACTATCCGGCCCTCACCCCTCTAGACTGTACTGGCTTGAACACCCGCGTGTAGTTTTCTATGTTGAAATGCACTTGACAGGCGCTCTCTCTCGCGCGCGTGGTTTTGGATCGCGCGTGAGGGAGCATCACACTCAACGAGCCGTATCCAAAGGTAGAAGGTACGGGGGGGTATATGATGCTGCGTAGCCCCCAAGCGGCGGAACCTCGCGGAACCCATGAAGCTGCTGGAACTGGGACAACACCACACGCGGTCGCGCTGCTGTTGCCAAACCTGCTTACACAAACACGGAAACCATGAAAAAGAGGGCCGGGTCGGGGGTGTCCTTGCTTGTGGTGCGTTCAGCGGAGGTGCGAAAGACATACAGGGCGTGGTTTCTGTCAATCTCGTTGGCCGTCCTCCTCCTCTGTTCCGTTCCCTTGTTCTCCGCTGTTGGTGTCACCGCCTCGACAGCTGCTGGCGCCAAAGGAGCAAGCTCTCGTCACAACAACAACTGGGCCGTGCTGGTGAGAAGAGCTCTAGAAGGTAGTGCGTGTGGAGTGTAGGCGACGACCCCATCACACCAATGACAAGCTAAGCGTGTACGCCGTCATCAGCACATTCACCTGCTGGAAATCCTATCTGCCGAGGCTGTGAGCGGCGCATTGGCTGTCCTCGTAGGGAATCGAGCGCCTTTAAGCACGATTGGGACCAATAGGTTGACGACCCCTCTGGTTATGCATGGGAAAAGCAGTCGCGTCCGCCACAACCCGCAGAGGAAGAACAACACGGCGGTGGACCAGCGTAGATGACACCTGTGGTGTGCAGCATTTTTTTTTTTTTCGTGGATATTGCTGTTGGATTTTGTTGTTGGAGAGCAAGATCTTCCGACGAGCTTTAGACCTGGTAAATCGGTTGACCGTTCGGTACAACATGCATACAGCGTTCCGTTAGTTACCCTGACCAGCCATGCTTACAGTTTGCTACATGTAGGGCCTACTTTAAGCACCACATCTGCCTGTCAGTGTGATGCAGACACCGAACACACAACTTCAAGAACAGCGAAGATACACTGTTGATAATGAAGTTGATTGTTTGCGGGACACATCTGGTACGGTTAGTCCCCTCTCACGTGATTACTTGTTAAAGTGGCAGCACTTTTCCTCTATGTACAATCGATGCAGGTGTGCACATCCCGCTTCTGGTTCAACTACCGGCACGTGGCCAACACCCTGTCGGTGTACCACACGGTCAGGCGCCTGGGCATCCCGGACTCGAACATCGTGCTGATGCTGGCGGACGACATGCCCTGCAACGCTAGGAATCCGTTTCCGGGGGGGGTATATAACAGCAAGGACCATGAGCTCAACCTTTACGAAGGAGACGTCGAAGTGGACTACAGGTATTGCATATGATTCTTGTTTGGTACTTTTAGTGTTGCATCGCACACACGCTCTTCATTTCGTTGTGGCCGGTCCCGTTTTGTTTTGCGTGGAAGGGTTGGTGTCTGCGTCAAAGGCAGTTCCTTCTCGTTGCTGCAAGGGAGAAGTCTCGTACACGTTGTTGTTGACCTCGCCTCATCAACAAATCTGGGCACCAGCCTGCACGGTGCGGTGTATATATTTGACCCGCCAGTCGGGGTGACACAGGCGGAACGTCAAGACAGAAGTTCTTTGTTATTCGTTCCTGCTGCGGTGCTTGCATTCAATTTTAGCGCGAGAAGAGTTGCGAGAAGAGTTAAGCTGTCTCTTCCCTCTGTGTTGTGTGCACTCAAGACCGCGCGCGTTTCATTTCTACATTGCGAGTTTTTGCATCCCGGAGAAAACATATCGTATACCATAGAGCCTCGGGTCCGACTTCAGTAGGTTACCAACTGAAGACAAAGCCACGGGCGTTCCCGCGCTCACGTCCCTAGAAAAATATCCACTCCATAACGAGGTGGGACCCTAGACTCACAACAGATTGGAGGAAAACGCAGCAAAACCGTTGTACCCTCTTGTTCACAAATGTGTCTTTGGTGTAGGCGGCTGCCTTCTGATCATGGCACGCGCGAAAGCATCGCCATCAAAACAGTTGCCGTCGTTCAGCCAGGTTCGGCTCTTTCGTTGCATATCATTGCACCAGGAAATCGAAACCCGCGACAACCTCACGGTCGAAAGCAACCGCGCACGCTATGCTGCTTTTTGTTTTTGTGCCCAGAGGAGAAGAAGTGAGTGTGGAGAGCTTCCTGCGCCTGTTAACCGGGCGAACTCTACCGGGAACACCGCCTTCCAAGGTAATCCCGATGCAGGAAGCGAGACCGCACCGTTCACGTATATCTCCTCCTGTGTGTGCTATCCTGATTCCTGTATTTTCGTTCTATGCACTCCCCTCTATCCCAACCAACCATCTACAATCCCACCATGCTACGTCTTGGTTGTGGTCATCTCTCTCTTTCTCTCTCCTTTTAGTATGTGTTGTGCATGCGTTGCTGTTTGTTGCTCCCCCTTCGGCCGTCTGCCTTTGCCCCCCTCTCCCCTCTTTATCCACCCCCCTCTCGACAACGTCTCTTGCGAACAACCGGTGCAGACGCTGGCGACAGACGAGCACAGCAACGTGCTCATCTACATGAACGGACACGGCGGAGACCAATTCCTCAAGTTCCACGACATGGAAGAAGTATCCAGCCACGACCTGGGGGGAGCCTTGCGAGAGATGGAGCTCAAGAAGCGGTATCACAGGGTGCGTGTCTTGAAACGCCAGACCGCATGATGCGGGGCGGCGTTGGGGCGTTGGGGCGGGGGCACTCGAAGTCACGTCCCGAAGGCGAATCAACGTTATTGTGGTGGCGGTAGTTGCGGTACTATTTATTCTAGCGGTGTTGTTCAGGTCTAACGTGTGTTGACCTCTAAATTTGGTACGTAGTATGTGTAACCCCTTCTGTTGTCGTGCGTTTTGGCCTGTTGGCCACTTGTCGCCCTTCTTTTGGCTGCCTTTGTCGCCAATTGATCGGCATGCCTCACCGCACGCGTGCGACCACCGCGTCCGTTGTCCTCAGCTCGCGCCCGTGATGATTCGATGCTTGGTTCGATTCTTGGAAAAACCTTGAAAATTCGCCGAACTTTCCATGATACCCGACAAAACCAGGTGCTGTTCATGGTGGATACGTGCCAGGCAATGACTCTCTTCGAAGAGATCGATTCAAAGGATGTAATCTGCATCGGCAGCAGCGTCCGGGGGGAGAACTCGTACGCTCGAGGGGTGAGTTCTTGCACTGTAATAGCGTGTCTCGCACCTAGTTGGCACGGTCAAAAACCTTCAAGCGGCAAGGTTGAGAGCAAGAGTCTCGGCAAGGTGCGTAATAGCCGCATTTCGTGCTTGTTTAGTCAGAGAACGCAACCTTGGTCTTGAAGCCGGCCACTAACCGTGTCTTACCCGGCGTGTTTCTCCGACTTCATACCTCTCACCGATGTCCTCGGCAGAGCGACGCAACGATCGGGCTGTCCCTGATGGACAGGTTCACGTCTGCGATGCTGGACTTTTTTCAGGCCGCGATAACGAAGGGGGAAGACGTCACGGCGAACAGAGTGCGGGGGTTCAGTAGCGGAAACTCCGCCCCGCTGAACCTAAGAAATGATGTGGGTTGGTTTGAAACTACATGTGTTATTTTGTGTTTTTCAAATCGGGGTTTCGTTTTCCTAGTTTTTTTGCTGGATGGTTTAGAACCAGTGTAAATGGGAGAATATATTGTTATATTGTGTAAGGTTGCGCATGAGCGGCCTTGATGCTCGTTGCCGTTGGCACTTGTTTCCCATGGGAGTTTCTTGCTGCTTGTATGTGTCCTGTGGCCAGGTGATGCTGCTACTGTTTGGTGCAATTGAGTTGGCGTTGTTTTGTGTTTCCGTTGGTGCTATCGGTGCTCATCCGTGGTTCAAAACCAGCCGCAACATCGTTTTTTTGCTATTCAGATCTGAAGAATGCGGAGGCGTCTTTGGAACATTGCTGCTGTCGTGCTGGCTACGCCTGGGTCCAATTTCAACACGCGGAATACCCGCCTGTATTGCCCGCCCTATATCTGCGCTCTCCGTCAAGCTATCCCTAAACCACCAAGCCACCCACACGCATTTGGTCTTGTTGCATGCGTACAAGAACGCCATCCCGCCCCTGCCGATATCCATTATTGATGTAGCGCACTACGTCATGAATATGCAACCCTTGTCCGCATGCTATCCAGGTCACCCTAGGGGCCTTGATGCATTCGATGCGGCCGAAGTCACTCCTCTCATCGCCGACGGTGGAGCTCAAGGGCTGGACGGGACCCCCGTTAAATATGGTTCGTGTTACACGCACGCGTCCACGCGCGAAGAAACCTTTACGCTTGAGAATTCAGGCGTAGTCATTGACGTCGATGTCTCGGATTGTTTCGCCGAAAGTACAAGACTGCCCCGTCGACGGCACATTATTGGTGTCAAATATCCGTCAGCACGCCTGTAGCGATGAAAATTGGAGCGCGACGTATCAAAGAGCTGTGGGATGCGCGCAGGTTACGCTTGCGCAGTGAAATCTACCGGTGTTCGTCTTCGATTGCCATGCCCAAGTAGATTTTCCCGCGCTTTGGAGACTTGTACCTGCTCCGCGGGCAATGGCATGCGCAGGCTTGGCCGAAAGTGTGCGCCAGAGAAGCTGTGCGTGCCTTGTTTTTGTTATTTTTCCCTCTTTCGCCCTTAACGGCCGATCGCGCTCGTAGCAATCTGTCGTTTACCCCACCAGGACGGTGTGGGGTTTGCCCCGGCCGTAGCCACGCTGCGGGCTCGAACGAGGTGAGTTGGTCCCTCTGCCTCTAAACAGGCCGACACACCGAACGCAGGCACTGTGCGCGCTCTGTGATGTCGGATTGGTCGAATTATGACCCTGCAAACCCTCCGCACGACAAACCGCGGGAGATAGTCTCAATTACCTTGCTCCGGCCTCCCTGCGTCTGCGCGCCGCATTCCTTCCCTCAATGATGGTTTTGCCAGATCCACGTCACCGACTTCTTTGGTTCGGTGCTCAGCGTGGAGCTGACCACAGATCCGTACGAGCTCGTTGGCGTCGAAGAGTAAACGCCGGAGCGGAGGCGGCGCGGGGGTTTTGAGCCGAGGAACGCTATCAAGCCGAGGGCACCGAGGACGAAGTTTGCCATACAGGGATTAAGTTGACGCGGTGTTTGCGGGAAGATGGTAAGGTCTACCAGGTAGCAGTTTTTGCACTGGATTAGGCGATCCCAATCACTGGACAGATACACGGAGGTGGAAACGAGGTGGGTTCCTGTTGGTTCTTGCTGCAGCTTCAGCATATCGACAGGCCTCGATAGCTTTTCGATGGAATGGCGTCTTCGGTTGGAGGGGGGGGTGGCCGCGTTGGAATGGAAGAATGCGGGGTGGGTCGTGTGCAAGAGATGCGGTTATCGCAGGGTGGACATTGAAAGCAGTGAACGGCTTTTGCTTCAGCCGCCGTCATGGTATGTATGCATATTTACTGGCAGAGAGGAAGGAGATACATTGGAATGTGTAGCGGCGATGCCGACGGTGCCGTGGAAACGTGAGCATCTGCTGCAAATTTGTGTTTGTAGCTCTAAGGACCTACGAACTCATGTAAAAATTACCGAGTGCGTCCTAGGGGAAGACAACGCACGTAGGTACGGAGGGTCACTGTTTATACAGCCGATCCGGTCGCTCTAGCAGATCACCGTTGTTGAAGCCGTCTTCTTTCGCTCGGCCGGGTCACGAGCTCTGATCGATGTCCCTGAGCTCCATCGAAAACAAATGTCTCGATTTCCATGCGCGCGCGCAAGGGGCACACAAATGCTTGTGCGAGGCACCGAGTTCGTGCCGCGTGGGAAACGATATTGCTTGAGTTTATGGGGAAGGATAAGTAAATATGCCCGTCAATCTTCAGTTGTTTCGCTAACGATTGAATTGATCATACCCAAGGAAGGGCAGTGCTACGGCACTTGAGACCCCCCTTCATTTTGCATCACCTTTGCCTGCAAGAAGGTGAACACTGCTGCTAGAGGGAATCAGTGGAGTAGATGGTATGCGAGGACCCCATGCCGGATGCCGCGCCGCCCACCTACCCTACCGCACACACACCCCAGAATCCCCGCAGATCACTATCGAATGCAGGGCAGCCCAAACAGAACTACCCACAAACATTACTTGCCAAACAATCGTTTAGGAACTCCATATTGCATCAAACCTACATTAATCATTGAGGTACGTCTGCAATAGCACTCCAGGCGGCGATGGGACCACTCGCTGTGGTTCGCTACGTCTAGCTCATTCCAATGCATTCGATGTATCACCAAGCGCTTGAAACAATTCTCCATAGGCTATGACTAGAGCAGTTGGCATCTACTTCCCCTCCTAGTGCTTGGCTGTTCCACAAGTGGCGTACCTTGCGTCACCTCGATCCCATTTCTGAAGCTTTGTAGCTTCAGTCTCATATTTCAATATCCGTGGGTGGGTGGGACTTTTATTCGCATGCCCCACCCCTTGCCCGACCCGGTCTCAAATGCTGATCTCGAGCTACAGTGCAAATGTCGTGGCGCCCCAAGTATGGTTCGGTAGGCAATCGCAAACCATGACCCCTCCCCGAGTTTCAGCAGCTTCCACTTCCTGTGGCCGACACGACTCGGCCTTGACTGTTCCTTGTCTGTTTCGCCATGGAAACGGCCGGTTGAACAGCGAAAGAGGGTCCTGCGTGCTGCGCGCCAAAATCATTTTTTTTTTTCTTCTGTCAAGCAATGGACTTGGTCTAATGCTGGACATCATCGTTCAATATCCGTGGAAGTTTCATTCGCATGCCCCACCCCTGCCCGACCCGGTCTCAAATGCTGATCTCGAGCTAAACAGTGCAAATCTCGTGGCGCCTTGAGTATGGTTCGGTGTGGAATCGCAAGTCATGAGCCGTCCCCGAGTTTGAGCGGCTTCCGCCTCCTGTGGCCGGCAAGAGTCGGCCTTGACTGTTCCTTGCCCGTTTCGCCATGGAAACGGCCGGTTGAACTGCGAAAAAGGGTCCTGCGTGCTGCGCGCCACATTTCGTTTTTGTTTGCGTTTGTTCTTGAGTGACCATTGTACACATGCGGCTGCTGCTGCGGTTTCTGCTGTTATGGTCGGAATATGCTGCAATGGTCGTACGGTTATCGTAGTCAGGTTTGACAACAGTCTGCTCGTTCGTATAGCGGTAGCGGTGCGCATCTATCGCGACGGCAAGCGCATTGAGATAATAGTTCGTCCGTCGTGCTTCTAGTCTACACAGACAGATAGTCGTGTTCTTCTTGTTGCCACTTCATACCAGAAAAGAAAGAAAGTCTCCACCAACTTATAGTATCTCCACAGCAGTTCGGAAACGACGACTATTATTCTTTTGTCGTGTTTGTTGTTGCCGAGCGCACATCGGATGTCGCCGTTCGTTACACGTGTTCAAGCCTGCGGTGGACCAGAGGGATGAGAGTGAGTGTCTTCTCTAGAGTTCATGCCCTTGTCTTCTCCAGTCTCACTTCCTTTGGTCTGCCTCTCTCTCTCTGTTGCATTTTCGCCGTTAGGGTCCCCAATAACATCAACGGCAATCGTTTTGCGTCTTGCTGAGTAGGAGAGGCTACCCGTGTACCCGGCTGCTGCATGTGAGGCAATGGGCACCGCCTCTTTCCGTCAAGCAATGCGCACGCCCCCCACAGTTCGCCGCACATGCAGTGCTGCGTGACAGCTTCTAGCGGTTCAGAGCGTCGACGGTGTTTTTCGCCGGTAGAGCCCCAGAACAACGCGAACCGCGACTCTTTCATTGTTTTGGGGTCCCCCACTCATCCACCACTCCATGAATTTCAGCAGTTTTCGTTGGGGGGATGTTTCTCTTGTCATGTCCGTGACATGGTGCCCCGAGCGATTATGGTTCGGTAGGGACTCGCAAACCATGACCCCTCCCCGAGTTTGAGCATCAGCTTCGGCCTCCTGTGACGGATAAGAAGACCGCAAATTTTCTCGCCATCCAAACAACAGTTGGCCAGTTGAAAAAAAGAGGGTCCGGTCCGCCGAAGATTTTGATTTTATGTTTCCCTGCCGACAAATAACCTCGGCTACGGCAGTGCAAACCTCACGCGCCTCAAGTACGGTTCCGTAGGGAATTACAAATCACGACCCCTCCCCGACTTTAAGTATAGCTTCCACCTCCAGCAGCGGATAAGACCGACGTCAAACCCTAGATTTGGTCTGTCTGTGTCGCCATGTCGTCGCCATCCACGAACAGCAGTTGGAGAGTCACAATAAAGAGGGTCCGCTTCGCCACCAAGAAAACAGTTTTTTTGTCGATTCTTCTACAGCTGGATATGATGCTACCATGTATCGGGTGTAGCTGTAGTTGAGCTTGAAGGATATAGGGTCTACGGCAGCATATTCTATGCGAAGAGTTAACGCCTTCCTCGCGTAACGATGAGCATCTCCCATGGCAAGCAGAATGGATGACGTCATCATGACGCTATTTCTTGTGACTACACGTTCAAGTTCGCCCGGGCGTTGTTGTTCTTGCCGGAGAAAGTGACTAAACTTCTACTATACGTACCAGTCCGTGCATATATCCGGCTACTGCATGTGAGGTAGTGGGTGCTGCCCCTGCTGTTTGCTGCGGTACATGGAAAGCTTCCAGTGGGTCAGAGCGGCAAGGGGGTCTTGTTTCTTCACTTGTTTCTTGGCTCTGCTCTCCTCTACTTCTTCTTTGTTTCCTGTCGCTGGCGGTCTCTCTTTTGTGATCGCCCTTCGTTATTGCATGCAAGAAACTATGAGGATGTCAACTGGCTGAGTCCGACTGCTTCTTAGGGTCCCCCGCCCACCCACGACCCACCTGTCGGTATGTATGATTCATTCGTGGTCTCCAATATTTTCAGCAGTAGTTGTCTACTACAGGACATGCGCTACTACTACTGCGTCCATGGGTGGGTCCAACAGAAGAGCTCCGGGGACTGGTGGTCTTCTGACCTGATCGCAGAGAGAGGTTCATGCCACTACCACAATACGACTCTTATGAAATGCCCATGACGGGGAACGTGTCCTACGCCTCTTCTCTTTTCTTTTTTCCCTCTCTCCCGTCCGGTTCTTTCGTTTCGGAGAGGAAACCTACTGTGAAAAGCGTATCCTCTGGGGTCCGCATTCATTTATTCCCGGATTCTTTCCCAGCGTGCGGAAGAGCGCGTTCTGGGTGTGGTCTCCTTTTCATTCGGGTATGACGTGCGCACTACATGTATGTAAACGAAAAAAACAGTTCAACGAGATGATTCTTGAAAGCATGGAGTCCCTCGCCACAAAAAAGTGCATGCGCATGGATGGGCGTAGTGAGATATGCCGGTCGAAGACTGACGGTTTTTCGGGTGCGCGTGAGGTCGCCTCTAACATTCGTTTGCTCATTGTTTGCTTCATTGTCCAGTCTATAGTTTCTACCTCGCATAGCGTATTGAAGCGAGCGGAAGGTCCTAGACTAGTCTGTCGTTGACTTGCGGACCCTTCTTCGGGTCCATTTTATTTTCGTATAACTTTTTGGATAAGTTAGCCTGTGACCACGGCGGGAATCGACCGCGTCAAGTGTCAGACTATCATGTATGATAGCACGAACAGACGAAGAAGGTACAAGAAGGTGCTGGGTAGAGAGAACGGAACGAACGGTTATTTGTAATTCATTGTGAAGACAACAGCAACGGCACTGCTGGGTTCGTCCATGGATAGTTTTTGCAGCACTTTTTTTTTTAAGAATTTGTGTATAAAACGACTTCTTCATGGATGGGTAATGAGAGGTTTCAATTCAACTACTACAGTAACTTACTTACTGGAGTATGGAGGGTGCTCGTCGTTCTTATGCACGGCATGTACCGGCAGTAGTAGGTGACATAATATATCGCACCATCAATATTCACAGCTAATAATGTTAGTCCACGACGACGAGGATGTGAAACGATAGGTTTGTTTCGGAAAGCTATCGGTGCCAACGCTGCCCGGCCACGATTTCTGATCGATAATTCGGGTGGCTCAGTTGTGTGTGATGGGAGCGTAGAGCAGCTCGGCCATGACGGGCCGCACGGGTAGGTAAAGACGTGTAGACGTGGTGAAAAACGTGTTGTATTCATCGGGGGCGTGCTTGAGCTCGTCATTCCATCACGGCATCAAGTCACGCATAACGCTTTAATACCCAGAACGAATCTCCATGAATCTCCACCAATCTACTACACTCCCAAGGAAAACACAAAGAAACTTCTTGTCCCTCCGTAGTTCGTCACTGCAATCCCCGCATATGTATACGCAATATACCACCCCCATGCTATGCTACGAGTATATCGAATAGCCCCCCTGCTCGTATGCATCGTCATGCTCCAACAAAATATCAAAGTCCATCCTTATCATACCAGTTCATCCCAAAACAAATCAAAACCAAGACAAAATCGAAAACTCCAACACCAAAACAATACCTCCAAAAACAATCAATCGCATACCAACTCTTCCAAATCATCAAGAAAAATCCCCGAACATTAACCTTCCAAAACACTACCATCTCCACTTGACCCTCTCTATCTCTTGTTCAAACTCGTACATATCACTCTCTCTTCCACTCAACGGCAAAGCACGATTTGATCCCAAAACACCTCTGTCACTGCAAATTCATCACAAAGTCTCTGTGCAACGCAAAAGATTCCTTGCTGATAGCCTTCGTCAAGAAATCTGCATGCTGAAACTCCGACGCCACATGAGTAATCGAAATCTCCTTCCTCTCTACCAGTTCCCTGATAAAGTGATGCCGTACATCAATGTGCTTCGAGTTTGAGTTCGTGATCGGGTTGTGCGCAATCTGAATCGCTCCCTGATTATCCTCGAAGATTTGAATGCACGGCATACCTGCATCTGGCAACATAAAACGCCAAACTTGCCTCAAGAAAAGCACCTCCTTCAAGACGTCGGCAATTGCCACATACTCTGCTTCCGTTGTGGAAAGCGTAACGCACTTCTGCGTCCTCGAAAACCAAGTCACACACCCACCCCCACACATCACTAGTCCTCCTGAAACCGACCTACGGTCTGCTGCCTTGCTCGCATAGTCAGCATCCACGAACACCTGCATGCTCATGCCAGTCACCACACCCCTCTCAAATGTAATCCCCATCCAACTCGTCCTACGCACGTACCCTAAAATACCAAGTGCTGCCTTCCAGTGCACCATCTTGGGAGACGCGCAATACCGCGCTACTGCTCGTACTGCATTCGCGATGTCCGGCCTGGTTTGAGTGGCCAACCACATCAGGGATCCTACCAACTCGCGGAAAGGGACATCAGCACACGCTTCGTCCTCGTCAAAGTCGGTGAGCTTCATGCTCACAGGCAAGGGCACACTCTTCCCCCACTCTACGCCGTACTCTGCAGCCAACTCTTCTGCAAACCTTTGCTGCGAGATCCTCAAAAGGCCTCTCTCTAGATCTCTCTGGTAAAAGCACGCGGAGTACCACCTCAACTCCCCAAGGTTCTTCACGGGGACCATCTCGTTGAGGTCTCTGCCAAACTTGTCACATCTCTCCTTCTGCCCTACGGCAAAAATGTCATCCACGTGGACCACGATGATCATGATCACACATCCATCCTCCATAAATCGAAAAACACATGCATCCGCCAAACACTGCACAAATCCTAAAAGTAACAAACACCTCGTCAGGTGCGCATGCCATTGTCGTGACGCCTGCTTCAAACCGTACAGACTCTTGCATAGCTTCACGATCAGTCCAGATAACCTACCACAACCTTGCGGGAGACGCATGAAAACATCCTCTTCAAGCTCAGACTGCACAAACGCCTGCTGAATATCGAAATGACACAAGTCAAGGTTCTGCTCACATGCCAAAGCTGCCAACAAACGCACACTAGACACGGATACGGTGGGTGCAAACAATTCTCCAAAATCAATCGAAGCCCTCTGCATGTCCCCCCGCGCTACAAGTCTTGCCCTTGAATTTCGTCGGCCATCCGTACTCGTCTGCCTTACAGTTGAATACCCACTTGGCGTTGATGAAGTTTTCTACTGGTTGCTACACCGGACTAAAAGTACCTGCATCCAACAGACCGAAAAACTCCCGACCGACTGCATCATCCCACAACTCTGAATGTTGAGACCGCATGGCCTCCTTGAACGTTTTCGGCACGCGGAGGTCGCTGGCGAGGCAGTGAGGGAGGTCCGGCATCTTGTCAGGAGGGCGCTTGCCACGAAGAGTGGCTTCCACGTCCTCGCGGGTGGCGAACATTGCTGCGAACATGTGCAGGCCCCCCGGCCCTCCAGCTCCTGCGGCCCCCCCGCTCCCATGGCCTGCTAAACTCGTATCTTGCGGCGGTGGGGGAGCGGGAGGGGCGATGCTGGCGGACGGTGGCAGGTCTCGACGTCCTTGATCGACGGCCTCCCGGGTGGCGAGCGACGAGACGAGCGCATCCTTGCCCATCATCGACAGCAGCCCAAGGCGGTGTTGGAGAGCGGTGCCGCCACCTGACGGCGACGGCGGTTGCTGTTGCTCATCCATGAAGCGCACTCGGTCGCCGCGCGTACGGCCATGCACTCTGGTTTCCTTCTCGCCCAATTCTCTGACCGCTCGCTGTGAAAGCGGCGGGTGAGCGGGAGCGGCGGCGCTTGCGGGCGGGGGTGTCGGCGGTGGACGGGGCGGCGTGGCTGCGGTGGACGGCGGTGCACTCGAAGACGCCGTGGAGATCGGCGACGCGGCTCCGGACCCTGTGAAGATCGACGGAGAAGTGGGCGGCGGCGAAGCGGTGGTCGCTGTGGGCGGGGTGTAGGTGTACGTCCGCGATGCCCATGGCGGTGGCGGTGCGGCAGCGGCTGCAGGAACGGCGGCGGCCGGCGAGGGCGCCGCGGTGACCGAAGAGCCCCCCCCGCTGGCCGGTACCGGCGCCGGCACGGCGGTGCGGCGGTTGATCCACACGACGTTGTTGGACAGGCAGATCCTTCCGGTGTCGGCGCGGAGAACGACGGCAGTGGCGGCGGAGTGGTTGCGCGCTCCGTGCATGTAGAAGCAACGCACGGATTGGACGTCCGCCTTGCTGGCGCGCTTCACGCGCATCATCCCCTCCTGGAAAAAAGGGACGACGTTGAGCGGCGGTTTACGTCCGAGGGGCGCTGCATACCTGTGCTGATGCTGTCCTCCGTAGCCGCTGTGAGGTCCGTGCTGAGGCCCACCGCCCCAGCCCCCCCCACTGTAGCTCGGCTGCTGCGGCGGCGGTCCGTGAAGTTGCTGTTGCTGAGGCTGCTGTTGCTGAGACTGCTGCTGTTGGGGTTGCTGTTGCTGAGACTGCTGCTGTTGGGGCTGCTGCTGCTCCTGCTCCTTCCGACGGTCGCGCTGGGTGTAGCACTGGGCGTTGGTGTGGAACAAGCGCGGATGTAGGTAGCAGTGGTCGTTGTCGGCTCCTCTCTCACCTCCGCCTTTCTTGTTTCCTCTCACCCTGCTCCTGCTCCGACTCCGGGCGCCTCCGTCTCCGTCCTGACCCCCGCCGTTTCCACTCGACCCATTTTGGACACGTCCATCGCCCCGGATGCCACCGGAAGCGACGAACGCGTGCCCCGCGCCATTCTTCGGTTCCCCCTCCCGACGGCGAACCGAGTCCGCATGAGCATCTCGCACAGCCTTTTCAATTGTCTCGCGCGAGGGGGGAATCGGTGACATGGTCAGAATCTTCTTCTCTACCGAGTACTCGTCGGAAAGGTGGTATACCATGTGGGCATTGGCATCATCGTCGGAGAAAACAACACCGTGCGAGGCGAGCCTACTGCGCAAAACAGCAAATCTCCCGAAGTACTCTTGCGGGGTCTCCCCTACTTTCATCTCAAGAGCGTGATATTGAGATGACAGCCTTTCTTTTTCGGCCCTGGCATGCGGCTCGTAAATAATTGAGGAATATCTTCCAACCTCCACTAGGACTCCCATCGGCGATGATCTGGGTTAGGATTGGCATGTATGTCACTGTCGTGATCAGCAGGTTCCACGCCGTTATTGCCTTTTCTACCCGTCCACTCGAATGCACCCTACGCATCTCCTCCATGCTCACGCCTTCTTTCCCAACTGGAATTTTTTCTTCAGTCAGTACTACGTCACGCACTCCTTCCTGGGCAAACATAGCTACCATGTTCGATCGAAAAATCAAAAACTTAGCCTGCTCATCCTCCCCTTGCTTGAAAACACCATCCCAAGGCGCTAGGCGCTTAGTCTCAGTCATTCGAACCGTCCCTGCGTTAATGGGTACTCTACCCATGTCCCCTGATGAGACGTGAAGTCGACCGGTGAGGGCGTCGGCGAGTGTGCGGGCGATTTCGTCGGTCGTCGGGTTGGCCGATGGCCGCCCCGCGTGTTGCTGGTGGCGATCCTCGTGCTCTCTTCCGGTCCGGACGTCATCTGTCCTCCGCTCCTCTGCTTCTTGCCTCGACATCTCGGCCAGTCTTGCTTCTACCCTCTGTTCGACCAAGTAGTTGATCCGGGCTTCCTCCTCTGCTAGTCGGGCGCTCACTCGATCTTGCTCGGTGTCGCTCATCGGTGGCTGCTGCTGATCGCCGCAAAGCGATACAAGCGTGGGATTCATGCCTGTGTTAACGAATCAGAAGTCTTCACGACATAAAGTGGTGTTTTCGGTCTGGTCTCGCCACTCGTTGTGAAACACCATTATTTGGGGGGGATATCCTTATCCTTTCGAGGGGCATGCATTGCAGCTACCGCGTCAGCGCTAATATGGCAGAAACAGCCGCACCTCCCACGTCCATGTGACCGTCCATGTGAGTCATAGCTGTTGAGGCTCTACATGAAAGCGCCTGTGCATGTGTTCCAATCGGTTCGCCTGTTGGATCCTGAAACCTTTGTTTTCAAGAACATCACTGTTTGTGAGTGCTCGCGGTGGCACCAAGGGAGGGCTGCCGACTCGGTGTAGCAGTGGTGTGGTCCAACAAGCCCACACAAGCTGGTTTGTGTTCAGAGATGTTGACACCTTGTTGGCAACTGACGAACAAACGAGGTTTCTTACTACTCTGGGTAACAGTCCGGTACGATAGTTGCGCTGGTGTCGGCATTCAGTCCTGTGTCGGCATTCAGTCCTATAGCATGGCCATTGGACCTCTTCGAACTCGTAGGACAGGCCAAGCAAGGCTGTTTCGTCGTCGAAATTACCCTTGCAGAAGGCTTCATATGCCAAGTGGTTGGCGATGGCTGCGATAAGTCGATGTGTGCCTTTGCCAAGACCACCATACGTTGAAAAAACAGCAGAAAGGAGGGTAGATCTAGACGGGTTGAAAGTTCCCGCATGGTGAGCTGCCTTACTTTCAGCTCGATCTTCGAGGGAGAATCCTGGCTTTTGGATCGACTTGTCGATGCTTCGACTTGCGGATGGGTTGACGGTTGTTACGGCTTCAAGAATGGACTTGGTGCAGAGTTCCTCTTCTTCATGTCCTGTGTGTAATCCTGGGGGGGTCACCAAATCAATCTTGTAGAGCCCTTTTCCCCTACCAGTGCCTGTGGTAAATGGGGAAGAGTCTTCTACGGCGATTGGCATGTTGCATTCACGTAATGTCTTCAACATCACGCGAACCATCCTGTTATGCAGGGAGGTTGAGGCACCGGACTTCTTGCCGACCAGGAAGTGGGGTCGGCTCAACCGTTCCTTGCACGGCGACAATACACCTGCACCGCAAAGTCTGCCTGTGTCACAGTCAATTCGATCGTGACTCCCCGGCACACGACCGATTGACACTCGATACAAGTCAGGCAGCGTTCGTTCACCTGCCGACAGTCCTTGCGTGGTCAGCCACGACAAAACTCCTTTGCCTTTCACTTCCTCCAAGCGGACCAACACCCTCTTCCTTGATGTTTCCTGTGATCCGACCCGTTCGAAGTCTTTCTCCACCATATGGCGCACTGCCGCAGGAAGAGGTTGTTTGAGTGTTTGCGGCCTACGCCACTTATTTATCGAGTGAGACTGTTTCGGTGATGTATTAACTTCACGAGAGGTAGGCGACCGTCCTTCACACGGACGAAAGAGGGAGTGCTCCACACAGAGCAGCTCCAACGCTCCAATAGCAAGGAGGGGCCCCGTGACATATCACGGTGCCCCCTACTAAACGGCAATCTTACCAATCTGCGTGACACCAAATCATACAGCACGTGTATCCAACACCAATGTTCGCAGACTCTCGAACACCCTCCCTGGTTCTTCACGCGAGTGACTAATCATTAATGGAGCAAGAACGCCCCTGGATACATCAGAAATAGCAACATGGTAATATGTGGAGGGGAAACCCGGCGTCCGGGCAAAACCCCTCGAAAGAAACCCTAACACCACAAAGAAAAACCGTCGCTATCACAGCGGATCACAACGGCCGCACTTATCAGAAAATCCAATGCAAGTTCTAAAAAACAGCTACAGCTTCTCCGGCAAATTCATCAACTTGCGCCGGTGGTACTGCAGACTGGCCCTGCTAAGGGCCTTGGTTAGGAGGTCCGCGTGTTGCTCCGTTGTCGGAACGAACTTGACCGAAATATCCCCCGACCTAAACAATCCGCGGATAAAATGAATCCTCACGTCGATGTGTTTCGTGCGGCCTGAGCTGAGGGGGTTCTGCACCAACGCTGTGGCCCCCTGGTTGTCCTCATGGACCTGGGTGCTGCTACCACTGGTCTCTGGGGCAACAAACGAAAGCACAGCACGCACAAACAACGCTTCCTTGACGCCCTCCCCGGCAGCAATGTACTCGGCTTCCGTCGAAGACAAAGACACGATGCTCTGTGTCTTGCTACCATGGCTGACTACGGTACCTCCAACCGTTGCTGCCAACCCTGACACCGAACGCCTATCCTCCGTGTCGGCGTAGCTAGCGTCTACGTACACGGCAAGCCCTAACCCCGATCCCCGTTGGTAGGTGATGCCGAGGTCCCTCGTCTGTTTTAGGTAGCCGAGGATCTTCTGTATCGCGTCCCAGTGCCTCTTCGCCGGGGCGTGGGCGTGGCGCGCTACCGCACGCACGGCGAACGATACGTCTGGACGCGAGAACGTCGACACCCACATCATGCTGCCGATGGCCTCCCTCACCGGCCACATCCCTCCCTTCTCATCATCTCGCTTCGGTCCTATGGGGGATTCACTTAGCTCGTGGGACGCCAGAGCCGTCTCGAAGGCGTCTGGCGGGTTGAGCATGAGGTCCACCGCGCCCAGCAGGAAGTCCTCCGCTTCTTGGCTCGTAGCGTGGGCCTCCTCGGCGCGCTCGAACAGCAACTCTCGCACCACCCTCGCCTCTAGCCCCTCCGCCACGTGGAGGACCGCCGAGAGCACCCAGCGGGTGAACTCCTCCGTGCTGCTGACGGGCAGGCTCGCCACCGAGGCGAGCAGATCTTCGGCACTTGTCGGCGACGGGGGCGACTCGTACCTCGGGTTTCTGCGGGGGTTCTCTCTGGTGCGGCGGCTGTTGAGTTCCGCCGGCTTGTCGAAGCGGGCGAGCCGCCGGGCCTCTGGCCCGCGGAGCGCCAGGAGATCCGTCTCGCTGTCGCTGTCGCTATCACTGCCGCTGCCGCTGCCGCTGCCGCTGTTGAAGCCGCTGTCGCTGCCGCTGCCTCCGCTACCGCGGCTGCTGCTGCTGCGGCGGTCGTCCTCGCCGCCGCCCACATCGGCCATGCCGGTCGACGTGGTAGATGGGGCGACGCTCGCGCCTTCCCTCCTCGAGGGGGCGCCATCGCCAGCGTCGCCTGCGCCCGACTCCTGGGGCACGGCCGGCGGCGCCCCCGGCGCTGCGCGCGCGGGCGGCCCCGCGGGCCCCGGGGCTGCCGTCATGCCAAGGTTGAAGCCTGGTCCTCCATCCACAGGTTCTCCCTCCGCCCTCCCTCCACCTTGGCTCGACGCGCCCTCCCCAACCTCGTCCTCCTCAGTCGCGAATTCTTCTTCCTCCTCTGCGATGGGAGGCAGCGATGCTCGGGTCGACGTCTTGTTGGGGATGGGCTTGGATAGCCCCTTCGCCGTCGAGCACCCCAGGCACTCCCGGAGCTCGCCCACCAGCGTCGTACCCTGCTGCTTCGCCGTGGTCCTCAGCAGCACCTCGTGGGAGGGCCGTGCGCGCAGTGGAAGTCGTTGATATCACCGGGGGTGTTGGGCGCTTTCGCGCTACCAGGAGCAATTGCGGCATAGGCTTGTTCAGAGTGTTTGCGGAAACCGTTCTGAACGTACAGGTTACCGCATCGGGGGAAGTACACCGACTTCCCCCCCCTTCTCTCCAATTTCAACTCGTGTTTATTGAGGGTTTTGTTTTCGAACCCGTCGTCGAAGAGGGAAGTGAGAGATACTAGGTTGTAATCTAGTCGGGGAACGTGTGCAACCCGTTTCAACAACAGGTCGGTTGTACCGTCGCGCGAGCTAAGGGTTACCGTCACATCGCCATACCCTACAATAGGGAAGGTTTCTCCTGCGGCGACGCGCACACGTCGATCACACTCTTCGTAACGAACGAACCCATCTGAGTTCGCGAACATGTGGGTGGTAGCGCCGGTATCGGCAACATACCTCCCCCGCCTAGCCTGCTCTACACCCCCTCGACCAACGACTCTGTGACACTCGCCTGAAATGTCACCGACCACCAGCGCCTCTTCTGCCACGTCCCGTGCTGTGGCGTCCGCAGACGCCCGCCGGCACTTCCATGACGAGCTCTGCTTCCTCGGTCGGGCACTTGCTCTTGTCATGCCCGTAGGCCTTGCATGTCTCACATCGCACGGGCTTGCTCTCGGGGCAGTTGGCCACCTGGTGGCCCTTCTTGCCGCACCGGAAACAGCGACCGCGCATGCTACCCGCATCATCGTCGCCGCCTCCGCCGCCGCCACCAGCCTTCGCGCCGCCCCCTCTCCCCTTCTGGTTGCCGCCGCCGCCGCCGCCGCCGCCCTTGCGGCGGCCGTTGTTGCCGCGGCCCGGCGCTCCTCCCCCGCCGCTACCATCGCTCGCGATGAGAGCATGCCTCGCCCTACGCTGGCCCTTCGGAGCCTTCCTCCCCTCCGGGAGGCTCGCGTGCACCGTGCTCACGATCCTGACGATCTCGGCTCTATCCAGCGCCGTCGCTGTCTCCAACAGGAACTTCGCTTGTTGGTACTCGGGTGGGAGGGAACCAACGAAGTGGGCGAGAACGAAGGGTTGTTCAGCATTGAGCCCCTTTTCGCGTAGGCGGGCATACAGCAGCTCGAGTGAGTAGAGGTGCTCGATGGGGTTGCTGTTGCTGTGTGTGGGGAATGCAAAGTCGAACATCTTCCGCATCAAGGCCTGTTTTGACCCCTGTGACTTTGGATCGTAGACCTTTTCCAGTTCCGCGAGGCCCTCTTTCGCTGACGTACAGTTACTGATGATTGCTTTATCAGCTCCTTTTACCACAGCAGTAGTGATAAAGTGGAACGCCTGAAGCCCTCGTTGGACTTCTGCTCTCGTGTGCCCCCTACGGAGCAGTTCGGAGGTCGGCAAGTTTGGGTCGCCCACGGGGATACTGCTCTCTGCATCCCCTATAAACTGCCCGTCCAAGTCGATGGTCTTCGCAGCTTGGATGAACGATTTTCGCCACGAATCAAATCCGTGGCTACGCCTTTTTCCGTCTAGAAGCGGGGCATTGACCGTCACTCTTTTCTGGTGGCTACTGCTGTAGCCGTCGAGGTATTCTCCATTTCCTCGAATCACGGGTATCTCACCTGGGGGGTTTAACCCCCTCGCTTCCCCGTAGTCCGGTCCTATGCCCGGGCCCACTCCGGCTGGTCTCGCAGGGTTCGCTCCCGATCTTCTGGCCCAGCCGCCTTCCAGCAGCTGCCGTGGTCCTTGCCCACCATCTCTCGCTTGCTGCTGGAGAAATCCCCCGCCTCCGCCGTGCGGCTGCAGGGGCTGATCTTGGCCTCCGGTGGCGGCAACCCAGCCGCCACTACTGGCTGCATCCGCCACGACGCTGCCAGGCTCCTTCTTCTTCATCGACTCCTCCACCAGGGCCGCTAATTGCGAAATCTGCAGTTGCAGACTTGCAAGCTCTGCATCGCGGCCCTCCTCCACCGGCGGGCGGATCTGTTCTCCGCTCGCAGCAGTGGGCACCTCGTCTCCGGTAGAGCTCATCCCGATGTGGCTTCCATCGAGGGGCAAAACTCTAGAGTGTTTGAGTGTTTGCGGCCTACGCCACTTATTTATCGAGTGAGACTGTTTCGGTCATGTATTAACTTCACGAGAGGTAGGCGACCGTCCTTCACACGGACGAAAGAGGGAGTGCTCCACACAGAGCAGCTCCAACGCTCCAACAGCAAGGAGGGGCCCCGTGGCACATCACGGTGCCCCCTACCAAACGGCAATCTTACCAATCTGCGTGACACCAAATCATACAGCACGTGTATCCAACACCAATGTTCGCAGACTCTCGAACAGAGGTTTCGACAGGACGGCTTGAACTCCAAAAACTTGGTAGTGCTGGCCAAATTACGCATGTATGTGAGTGTGCTGCGTGACGTCCACACAAAGAACATAGACACAGAACTATAATAGGATCACCTGTGTTTCTCGTGGGCCGACTCTCTGTCTGTCCAACCGCTCGCCAAGAGGGCGAATCACACAAAGTTCGCTTGTCCGCTGCAGCGAACGGAAGCTGCTGACACTCGGGGAGGGCCCATGATTTTCAATTCCCCGCCGAGTCATGCCTCGGGTGTCGCAAGCCGTGCACGGTGGGCTTTTGAGACCCGGTCGGGCAAGGGCTGGGCTAGGCTAGTGAAAATGACCCGAAACAAAATCGGCAATGATATTGCTCCACCGGTGGAGTATCCTTTTCTTATTTGCTCCACCAGGCAGATCTCCACCCACAGAGCCCCAATCGACCTCAAACCAAATTCATCGTGTAGGCATGGACGACAGCTATCTGCAATGCTACTTAGAGAAGCTAATAAATCAGACCGGTGGATGCAGAGATATGCTGAAAATGGGGGTTCCGCAGCATGTCAGGAAGCAGTAATCGTCCCGAACCTCCGTCCACACAGCTCCAACTGGCACCCTTTGCATCTTGTCCACAGGGCCCATGTCGTTCTTCCAAGCTATCGTACGCTCCAATCCGATATCTTCCCACAGAGATATGGTCAACAGAGGGGGTTCCGCAGCATCTAGGGGGGGGGTAAATGTCAATGGTTCCGCTACCTCCCGTCACATAGCTTATCCACGCTATCTTGGCCCGCACCGTGTTGGCAAGGCTCATAGCTATCATTCAAGCCATCGTCCACCCCAATCGGACCAGTGGGTGCAGAGAAACGCCCACACGCGGCGGCACAGTGGCTCGACGGCCGGTTGAGCAGACAAGCTTAACTGCTCCACCAGCCCAATCTCTATGTAAAGGGTGCTGTTTGCCCTACCAAGGCATGGATTGTGTCGGCACGGCTCACAGCTATCATTCAAGCCATCGGACACCCCAATCGGACCAGTGGATGCGGAGAAATACCCACCCACGGGGGCTCCGTGGCTGAAGGGCCGGTGGAGCAGTTTGGCATTATGTTGGCACGGCCCACAGCTATCATACGAGCCATCGGGCACCCTGGTCGGAATAGTGGGTGCAGAGAACGGCCCACCCATGGGGGCTCAGCGGCTCAAAGACCGGGTGGAGCAGATAAGCTTGTGTTCTCCACCAGGCCAAATTCTATCTACCGGTCGCTGTTTGTCCTGCAAAGACTTTCATGGTGTTGGCACGGCCAACAGCTATCATTCAAGCCACCGTGCTCTCCAATCAGACCAGTGGATTCTGAGAAACACCCACCCACGGGGCTGAGCGGCTCAACGGCCTGGTGGAACAGATAATCTTATCTTCTCCACCAGGCAGGCGAAACTTAATCTACCGGCCGCTGATTATCTTACGAGCACTTGTGACAGGATAGGGGCACCCCGTGGATATGGGTAAGTATTCTCATACGGGCACCCCCCCGGGCTGACGGGCACTCTCCCCCCCCCAACGGGCACCCCTCGCGACTAACGGGCACCCACCCTCATAACGCCCCCCCTCTGGTGGTTTGGGGCACTCCCCTTCAACTAACGGTACTCCCTGTCAACTACGGGCACCCCACCTCCATAGTGGATAATCCTCTCTGCTTACGGACGCCCCTTGGCGCGATCTCCCACACTATTTGACAAATATATACCGCTTCCATGGAAGTATACATCAGCTTCCATGAAAGCTGATACCAGTTCCATGGAAGCTACACGTTTCGCGCTTCCACTTCCGAAACGACACTTCCATGGAAGCGATTTTCACTTTCATGGAACTGAAGATATGAAATATGGATGTGCCACTTCCATGCAAGTTAACTTCCATGGAAGTCCCATGAAAACCCCATGGAAGTGGAACAGCTGCCATGGAAGCCTAAGTTAGGCTTCCGTGGCAGCTATTCGAAACAGGCTTAGAGCAGGTTCCATGGAAGTATTAGTATTAGCCTCGGGTTAGCTTCCACGGTCTTTTCGGGGTTAGGGTTAGGGTTAGGGTTAGTGTAGGGAGCTGGACTGTATGTATGCACAGACGCTTCCGTGGTGTTGCTTTGGGTTTTGGGGTAGGAGTACGGTTAGGATTAGGGTAGGGAAGCTGGAATGACCACATGTCCAGGCGCTTCGGTGGAAGTTGCTTTCATGGAATTTTCGGTACTTCCACGGAAGTCGGTGTCGACCTCTGTCACCCACTTCCTTCCATGGAAGTGGCTTTCATGGGAGTTTTCGTGCTTCCATGGAAGTAGTAGCGACTCTGTCAAGCGACGAGCTAAGCCGTACTTCTATGAAAGCTCGTCGCGCTTCCGTGGAAGTCCGAAATGCAACTTCCATGGAAGCAACGAGCGGTTCATATCGGCTGCTTCCATGGAAGCGGAAAAATTTCCATGGAAGTTGTTTACCGCTTCCTTTTGGAAGTATCATGAAAACTGGAACCTGAAACCGACGAACAAATTCCATGGAAGTGAAATTGACTTCCATGGGACTTCCATGGAAGCCAACCAATTTCCATAGAAGTCAATTTCGACTTCCGTGGAAGCATATTCCATTTGTCAAATAGTGTAGGTTACCCCCTTGGCGCCGTGTTCGGACGGTGCAGTGCAATAGGGAATGATGTATAATCTGTGTTCCCTGGACAGATACACTGTATTCCCTGATCGCATACATTGTATTTGTTGGTTAGATTCGCTAAACACTGTATTCCCTGAGAAGATTCACTATATTCCCTGATTATATTCCCTTATATTCCCTGGTCAGGATCATTGTATTCCCTTGTCCAAAACACCGTATTCCCTCGCTGTTTTCACTGTGTTCCCTGATCAGATTCATTGTATTCCCTCGTCAGATAGGTCTACACCGTATTCTCTCGCTGTTTTCACTGTGGAATCACTCAATTCCCTCTTCAGATTCACCGAGTATTCCTTGTACATTTCACTGTGTTCCCTCATCGGTTTCACTGTATTCCCTCATGAGGTACTCCACGGAATGCAGTGAATCTGCTCAGGGAATACAGTATGTCTGACGAGGAAACACCGTATACCTGCTCTGGGAATACAGCGTATCTGACTAGGAACTACTTACAGAGTATGTGCGTAGGGAAAACAGCGTATCTGATCAGGAAATAGAGTGAAGAGGGAAAGGGTGTATCTGATGAGGTACTACAGTGAATCTGCTCAGGGAATACAGTGTATCTGACTAGGAAAACTTACACAGTATGTGCGTAGGAAATACGGCGTATCTGATCATGGAATACAGTGTATCTGATGAGGGAATACAGGGTATGTGATCAGGAATACAGTGAATCTGACAAGAGGATATAGTGAATCTGACGAGGAAATGGCTCCAAGGCCACATATCTGCTCAACCGGCCTTTGAGTCATGAGCCCTCGTTGATGGGCGCTTCTCTGCATCCGCTGGTCCGATCAGGGTGCCCAATTGCTTGTATGTATGACAGCTGTGAGCGGTGCGGACACAATGCAAGTCTTAGAAAATAGGCCAAGCGATGTCATGCGGGTGGAGTTTGGCCTGGTGGAGCAGTTAAGCTCCACCGGCCCTATGAGCTGCTGAGCCCCCGTGGGTGGGCGTGTCACCGCACCCACTGGTCCAACTGGGGCTCCTGATGGCTTGTATGATAGCCGTGGGCCGTGCCAGCACAATGAGAGCCTTCGTAAGACAAACAGCGCCCGGTAGATAGAGTTTGGCCTGGTGGAGCTGATAAGCTTATCTGCTCCAACGGACCGCTAAGCCACTGAGCCCCCGTGGGTGGGCGTTTCTACGCACCCACTAGTCCGATCGGGGTTTCCGATGGCTTATGATAGCTGTGAGCCGTGCCGACACCATGCAAGCCTTGGTACGGCAAACAGGGCCCGGTAGATAGAGGTTCGCCTGGCGGAGCAGTTACGCTTATCTGCTCCAACGGTCCTTGAGCCACTGAGCCTCCTTGGGTCGGCGTTTCTCTCACCTACTGGTCGGATCGGGTTGTCCGATGGCTTGAATGATAGCTGTGAGCCGCGCCAACACAATGAAAGCCTTAGTAGGGAAAATAGTACCCTTTACATAGAGCTTGGGCTGGTGGAGAGATGGTCAACAGAGGGGGTTCCGCAGCATCTAGGGGAGGGGTAAATGTCAATAGTCCCGCTATACCTCCCGCCACATAGCTTAACCACGCTTAACCCGGCCCGCACCATGTTGGCACAAGGCTCACAGCTATCATTCAAGCCACCGTCCACCCCAGTCGGACCAGTGGGTGCAGAGAAACGCCCATGCGCGGGGGCTCAGTGGCTCAACGGCCGGTTGTTGACCATATCTCTGTGGGAAGATATCGGATGGGAGCGTACGATAGCTTGGAAGAACGACATGAGCTGTGCGGACACGACGAGAAAGGTTTGAGGCCAATTGGGGCTGTGTGGACGGAGGTTCGAGACGATTACTGCTTCCTGACATGCTGCGGAACCCCCATTTTCAGCATATCTCTGCGGCCACCGGTCGGATATAACTTCTAAGTAGCATTGCAGATAGCTGTCGTCCATGCCTACACGATGCAGTTGGTTTGAGGTCGATTGGGGCTCTGTGGGTGGAGATCTGCCTGGTGGAGCAAATAAGAGCTTACTCCACCGGTGGAGCAAATAGCATTGCCGAAACAAAAACACTTTCGGTCTGGAGTCTGGAGAGACCCAAAGTATGTAGAGCTTGGGAAAAATACTGGCAATAGCTGAAAGGGCCTATGACAACTTTAGGCGAATAGGCCAAACGCCTCTCGGACATCATTCTCAAAGTGCTCGAGAAACCTGGAGCAGCAACAGCTTCGAGGGGATGTATTTTGCCCTGATTCATCCATATGAACACGGAGTTGACCAATCTTGAACGCAAGCGAACGGTTTGTTTCGGCACAGACCCAACCAATGGCCAACCCTATGTCGTCGACTCTAGAAAGAGGGCGAAAACACCGCCATCCATTGTCGGCCTACATTCTCGCCCTCCTCTTCTTGATCCTCCTCCTCCTCCTCCTCCTCCTCGTCCTCCTCGTCCTCCTCCTCCTCCGCCTCCGCCTCCGCCTCGTCCTCGTCCTCCTCGTCCTCCTCCTCCCCCACTTCTGTATCATCTCTCCCGCGGATGGGCTTTCGATGACGTCGAACAGAACGAGGACGTAGCACCATGCAGAACAACGACGGGGGGGGGATTCATGGTAATACATACCGTATATTGACCTCGCATCCCTACAAAGCCGGGAGGGAGCACGCCGGGTTCTCACCGGACCAGGCTCTCACATCCCAAGCCCATAGCGCCGTGAAGGATTCGGCGAGTCGCATGGAGGGTGCGCTGCATCCTCCTAAGGGTGTCGGCATCTTGTGCTTACTTCCTTGCATACGAGTGACAGCTGCGAATGACTTAATATATTCTCTGGTGCTTTCCAGAGACAGTTATAAACAGTGTGTGGCTGCCTCGAGGGTGCTTGGACCAACGTACCACAACGTGGTGCGATCATCCCCTTTCCACGGAGTGAGGACTCTCGACCTCGCACAACAAAATCTTCTCGACCACCATTATGGTTACCGCAAAAAAAAAAAATGGCAAAAAATAAATTGTACCCTGGTTGCCGAGCTCACGAAGTGACCGGCTTGTTTTACAATGTCGTCGCCAAGCGACTAAACCCCAACCCCGATGGTGGGCAAGGGGCAGAACAACGAAGGGAGGTAATTACGTATCCCAACCTTTTCACCGGCGGTGAAAGGAGGAGCCGGGCCTAGGTCATCGTTCTTGGGAAGCAAGGATTACCACGTCTTCAGGTGGCGCTTCCATCCGGACGTGGGCATACAATTCAAACTTTCCTCCACCAAGAAAGGTCGAAACGCGCGTAGCATCCAATGTCACGAAAGGCTTACCTCGACCGCCACAGGAACATCGTCATGCTCAACGTCTGAAATGAAAGGTGTCATCGCGTCTGTGTGCAGAATGGCATAAAAGGTCAAAGGCAACGTCGGTTCAAAGTTTGTTCAGACTTCGGCTTGGGATCATGCATGCAACAACACCGAGAACATCGACCCTCCTTGCAGGTTCAATAGCGAAGTATGTCGCACACGTGCCTAGTCTACTTTGTGGGTACGACAGGTTTTGTTTGTTCGGTGTTCCTCTGGGCACGTATCGCGTGTCCCTTGGTGTCGAAGCTCCTACAACACACCTTGGCAGGTATGTGTCGGCAAGTGGCATGGCCAGTGCCAGGTGTAAAACGCGGTGGTGAACACACCCCGGTCTAGTGGAGGGACAAAGATGCAATCGTGGGAGATTGTTGGTCGTCATTTGAGATATTTGGTTGTTGTAGGTTGTCCCGTTATCGGTCTCGCGTGTCGATGGCAGCAGTCGGATCAATACGCCAATTTTCATCTCCTTTGTCCGGCACGTCACCCGCTGCGAAGCCACTGTTTAGGGGCCTTCTTCCGGCTTGGAATTTTGTCAAGTTTCGTTGATATTTCTGGGTCGTTGTGTAGTCTTGGATGTCCCATGGTACACACGGTACCCGTTGTCGGTAGATTGCCCGGGACCACGTATGGCGTCGGCCTCAGTCGAGCAGAAAATAAGTTAGAAGAGACTGAGCAGAGATCGGAAATGTTATTGAAGACAACAAAGCGATGTTCATTCCACGCCTGTCATCCCAAACCTCATTGTACTCTCCCGACCTTACTCTCACCTTCGTACTCGCTCCCGCTATCTCTACCAGTCAGCGTTCGCCGGAACGAGTTAATGGAAACAACAGGGGACAAATTGGTGATGAAAGGGTCAACAACAGTACGCGCTCGTGTCCAAAATTGCCGTCTCTCTCATATTCTTGAAATGGCATATGTGGATAAACCAAGATCTAGCAGGTGTGGTGAACGGACAGCAATTGCTAGTCGCCGGCGATAGAGTTCGTACAAACGGTCCTTTCACCGAAAAGATACTTCCGCAATGTCAGGTTTCATGGAGTTCTCCTCTCAAGGCGAACTTCCATCATCAGTCGGCATACGCACCTCTTGTGTCCGACCGATGAGCACCAAAGGGAGGGGTGGAAGTGGGATATATACCATGTATCATCGAGACTTAACAATAAACCCTTAAGAATAGCAACTTCCCGCTGTCCACCCCCTCACCCTAGTGCGGACTCCATACTCAAACACCTTTGTCTCGCACTCCCGTTCACCTTTCAGCGTAGTTGGGTCGCCGGTTGCCAGCTGTCCGTTCGCTCTACCGGCGGGGGGGCTCGGCTGTACCCCCGAGCTTGCGTTTTCCTCGCCTTAGCTGCAGAAAGTCACCCCACAACTGCAAATGATGGGTCTCGTTGACGCCGCAGAAACCATGCCCAAAAGGTGACTCTGGAGCTACACGAAAATATCCGATCCACCAGAAAATCGTATACAGTTCAGTCACCCACGGTATTGACACCCAAAGGTGGAGATGTATCTCAACACTGTACTAAGACGACCCTCAGAGAGAACACAAAATGCTTCCGAGCGACGGACGGAGTCTACCATGCCCTAAACTGGCCAGAACGGGATGGATCTATCCCGGTGCACAAAGGTGTAGCCCTCATCGAATCGAGAAAAACGACCATTCCCAACGCAGGTCTTACCGATCATATTGCAAGCGTTCGTTGAGCGTCAGCAGATGAGCAAGACGAAAACTCTCTCCACAGGCTAGCAGTTCGGTGCGACAAGCATCAAATACGTCTACTCTACACCTACACATGAACGCTAGCTGCCTACATGCTCTTCGTGATCCTCCTGCTCCTCCTCGCCCTCGTCTTCCTGTTGCTCCTCCTCCCGCTGCTCCTCCCTCTCGCCGCGCTCGTTCTCCTCCTCTTCCTTATCGTCTCCGCCATCGATCCCGAGAGTGGCTTGCTCATAGTATCCAACAAAAACGGTCAGCGCATGATGTGCTAGCAAAAACGGCGATTGAGCAATGTGCCACAACGCAGCAGGCGGGCAGCGCGGGGGAAGCTTACGATTCCATTCTAGTTCGTGTTGTAGCTCGAGAGTCTCCAAAGCCCCCAAGGGTAAAAAAGCGTTTTTCCGGCTCGGAGCAGCGTCGTATCAGCCTACGCTGGTCGAACAGCGGCGGGTTGAATCAGTAACTGCTTGGCATGACAAGGTGGTTGGCGAAAGAGTTACAGAGAGCTGCGACGGCCCATGTCAAGCACAAGTATGACCTTCTGACGTGTGCGGGGGTAGCATATCCTCTGCCAAACCCACATGAACGGACTTGCAAGTGAATATTATGAACATCGAAACCAGCTCCGCATTTTCCATGCGACTGCATGAAGACGTTGAGCAGGCACGCGGGTCGTCCAGACCACCAGCTCATTGTAACCCGAACACAAACAAACAACATCACTCGCGTCTATGCACCCTGGGATACACACCTCGGCTTCCTTTTGCCTCTCCTGGTCGGCGCTTCGAAAATCAGCGTTTCCAACCTCTGAAGTCACATCGTCGTCGCGTGATGACTCGTGTTCCTTTTCTGTAGCTTCGATGTCGTGCTGTGAGAAGTTTTGCTGCTCTTCACTTTCCGACATGTCTGATTCGCCGGTCTGCTGGACGGAGATCCGACAGGGGTGAAAGCAATTCACGCGGCGGAACGAGACGGTGTGCGTAGCCGCAGGTTAGTGGAGATACTCGATGCTCTGCATCCTGATTCCTCTTCCACGCGTACGTGGCAGGTGAGTGGAGAAAGCTGACTGATTTTCCGACAAACACGCAGTCAAACAGCCTATCGTTCGATGTGGCACGTAAGGCGCACCCTGACTGCCACAGCCATGTTGCCGGTCTCGAATTCCATACCAGTGGACGACATCGAGCCCGTGCGCAACAAGACATGGAGTGCAGCAAAGGAAGGGAACGTGGTTTCGAATGTGGTGGAGGCATCGCCAAGGGATCATGCAAGGAGTTCGATAGAGACAGCTGGCAGCACAGAGCACGCGCTGAAATTCACCACCAGGGTTCACACTGCCTTCCCTACCCTTTTGTTTGTATACTTACATGAACCGTTGCTGCCGCTGATGTCGCCACTCGGAATTATCCTGAACCAGGTGATCGAAACGACAGCAACAGTCACGTGGTACAAGGGTCAGCCATAGGGTAGCGCTTTGGACGCGTCGCAAGCTCTGACGAATATTTTCCAAATCCTCGGACACGCTTATACGTGTGATTTATCGTTTTGCCCGCGTAGACACCGTAACCATTCCACGGATGTCCATGCCAAGCATCGATTGGGCGGACACAAAGCAACACAGGACGAATCTACGCAAATCGCTCAGCAATGCAAACACGTCAGTTATGTCAATTCCTGTCTCTCACGGGCGGGGGGTCAGTTTCCGATTTCAACGTCACCGTTGCTGTAGCTTTGGCCACCCCCTCGACTTTTACCGCCGCTCTACCCGCTGCTGGTCTTGCGGCAGCTCTTGCTTTGATTGCTAAGGATGACACCGCCGCCGCCCTCGCTGTGGTGGCGGCTGCCATTGCTTCCTCCGCCGCCTTCAAGACAGAAAGTGCCACCGTCTTCGCCGTGCCGGCTGCTCGAGATACCCTTGATGTTGCTAGGGATAGGGGGAGAACGCCAACGCCAGTCGTACGAGCCGCGAATTCTTCATTGACAGCATGAAGGCTGGCGAACGCGAGCCTAAGCTTCTCCGAAGTGTCTGTCAATCGTTCTCTTGCCGCCTCCATATCGCGTCGACCTGCCTGCAGTGAGAGCGACGGCGGGGATGCAAGGGAGGAGAGAGGGGCACATCAACTGGGGGGGGAGGCGAGAAGGAAGCATACATCGCTTCGAATTAATTAGCCCTAATTTGCCAAGGGCGACATTTCCAGTACGGTAATGTACCACTCACCGGTCGTGCACCAAGATGGTGTGGAAACGAAAGGCGGCCCCCTAACAGACCGGAGGAGTAGCCTCTTCAACGGGGGGGCAGTGTTCAAGAAACGCGGGCCACCAAAACCCCGTTTCATGGGTAGGGAGAAATAACGTTTCGGAAGGAGCTCTTGGCACGCCTGTTGTCGGCTTTTGCTTTCGCCGCTTGCTGTTGCCTCCTGCGCTGGCGTAATTCTCGCGCACTACGTTGAATCTACCGCAATCGTGCACAGAAGCGCGACCGGCACACGAAAATAAGCACAACCCCATCCACCCTGTACCAGATACCCCCCCACCAGATGTCTAACGCTTGACGTCTTGAAATCCGCTGTCGGTCAGCATCAAACTCCTCTCGTCTACAAGTGTTGGTGAAAGGTGTATCAAACATTGGGTAGTGGCTCTCTCAGGGTGCCTTGATAAAACCAACCACGGTTTCCACGGGAAAGTCACTCACCAAGGGGGAGGGCAAGATACGGCCGTGGGGGGATCCCGACTGTCCTCGATCTGCTGGAGACTACCACGCTGCAGGAGCAGGAGGAGGGACCGTGATAGGACGGCTTGCTTGGTTGGGGTTGTGCCTGGGTTCGCTCATGCGATTGTGGGGCCACGAATGCCACCCCAACCAAAAGAAGCGAGAGCAAGGTATGGTTGTCTGACGGATGTGTCGTCGGATGAGTTGCCCTGGTAAAGTTCTCTCTCGCCTGGCTGTGGGGAAACGGCAGAGCAGACGCAGCTGCTCAGGGAACTGAGAGAAACACGCCTTCCCTCATTTCTTGGGTCTGGTTGGACCGGCGACCCCCGCCCAATCAGTGCCAGGTACCTCGTTCGTTACATGGATACCGGGGGGAGGCCTGAAAATCGTTCGCGTCGGCCTACGCACCTCCGTGTCTCTCAAAAACCCGTGCCAAAGCAACAACGTCCCCCCAGGCTGGCGTCACCCTCTGGTAGGTTTTGATTTGACATTGACCATACTGTTCAGCCTTGTGGTCGGAACATTGGTCGGAAAACACAAAAACGGGCTTTGACTCGACACCACGGGAGCCGGTAAACGATACCTGCCAGTCTCGTTTTTTATACGCGATCCCGGGGACAAAACATGCCCATCCCCGGGGTATCGTATAAAAAACGAGACCCCGGGGACAAAATGATCACATCCCCGGGGTCTCGTTTACTAAACGAGACCCCCGGGGACAGGACAGAACCATCCCCGGTGTTTCCACCCCCAGAATTATGGCTCTCCCGCACGCAGCTCGCAGCTGGGCGGGGCGCCGTGCACCAGACAACCACTTCGCTGTGTTTTAGGGCCTTTGAGACCTCAAGTAGGTGAAGAGCGTTTGGTAGATACAACCACTTCGCTGTGTTTTGAGACCTCACGTAGGTAGGGAGCCTTTGGTGGATAGCAGTAGGACAGTGCCCGAGGGCAAGGCCGTGCTGCTTGCTGATCGGGAGTCCCGCTGCGGAAGATGTAGGTGCTGTACAAACAGCTTCAGCGGAGAAGAACATGTTGTTGCAGTTCGAACACACAGACAGCACACAGACAGAGCAAATTAGGACGGGATAGTTTCGTGACTGCGCACGAACAAGCTTGACGCGTATGTGGAAGACCATGGGTGGTTGAAGCTTCCACGCGCTTCGCCTGGAGCGAATGGTAGATAGATAGAGTGTCCGGTGGGCGCGACTACATACAGCAGTACATCAGCCAAGATCCATTACAATAGTCTACATGTACCTTCCAATAACATTTTTTGGTCTATGGTCTACTACTACGTCGTTTGTTTGTATCCATATGTAACTATACTGCACATACTACGTCATGTCATGCACATGTATGTAGACTATACATACAACAACAAAGAGGTTTGCGTTCCTTCGTTGTAGATATGATCATTTTGTCCCCGGGGTATCGTATAAAAAACGAGACCCCGGGGATGGGCATGTTTTGTCCCCGGGGTCGCGTATAGAAAACGAGACTGGCAGGTCTCGTTTACCGGCTCCCCGACACGACTACATGTATGTATCGACGGTTGGTTTTCGAACCACCACACGCGACAGTGATCAATAGCGACTACGTAGTAGATCGGGAGGGGTCTGCTCTGTGTTGAGATTAAGTTCATGCGCCACATCACCACCACACAATAAGCAAATTGGCAACGGCCGGTGGTGTATTTTGTAAATGAGAACATGCAATAGCAGCTAGCTGCGGTAGTCTACAACATGTCTGCACTACGTTATTTTTAGTCTTCACTACGTTACAATTTCTTACACAGCACAGTACATGATCTACTACTGTGCCAACTGTGCCCTTTTTTCGTTTGAAAGGGTGTCCTCTTTGTTTGCCTTTCACATCAAATGCTCTCCACATAATCCTGGCTCGTGGGCGTGTTGTTGGTTGTCGATCGGTGTTATGGTGTATGTATGTATGTACTACTGTACCCCATGTTGTGTTCAATCGCTCTCTTTCCCATTTTCCCCCTGTTCATGGGTTTTCTCTTTCACTTTCCTGTTTTACCTTTGCTGCAGCTTGAGTTAAATGATGTTTCCTCCGCAGGAAGACTACACCGGCTTGGGGTTTTGGAAGTAAGTTTGTTTTCGGTGAGCTAAAAATACTAGGGTTAAGGATTGGCTCCCCGCCCCCCAATGGGGCTGGGGGCCAACATCCAGGACGGATGGTGGTGAGTGTCCGGGAGGAAGGAAAGAGGAAGAAGAAGGGTTGTCCGGATCCCTCTATGAGCTTGCTACGGGGAGAAGATTTCTAGGGGCGGGAAGAAGGGACGGTGTTGGGAGAGGCAAGGAAGTGGTGAAGAATTTCGGCACTCAACGAGCGCGCGGTCCCGTCGGGGGTGAAAGGGACATGTCAGTCCGTAGTCTTGTCTATCGGAATCGAAAAGGCGAAAAAACGAGGTATACATTAGACCCATGTTTATGGTCGCCAAATCTTTGCGAAAATGTTTATATTTTCAAACATTTGCGGACAAAGATTTTGTTTCACTGTTTATGGGAGAAAATCTTCGCCAAAATATTCTCAAACATTTTGAAATGGGGCAAAAGTCGCTCGTTTGACAAAATATTCTCAAACATTTTGAAATGGGGCAGGTCGCGAAAATGTTTCCCAAGAGCGGCGGGATTAGTAGACGACCGCCCCTTCCGTCCTAAACACCAACCACTGCGTAGCGCACACTCAACGTAGCAAGCTCATAGAGGGATCCGGACAACCCTAGAGTCACCGTGTCAATGTTTTGCCGGCTGATACATGGCGGGAGCTCGTCAAGCGTGCACAAAAAAACAAACAGACAGGGGTGGTTTGGAGGGCACGGAGCGTGGTTTGTGTCTCCAAACGGCAAAAAGTCGGCTGCTTGAGAGGAGAGGTGAGTACAAAACTATCCAGCTCTCGTCCTCTAGACCATCGATTCATGTTTTGTCTTCTTGGGTGTCTTCTCCATCAACGGCTCTCATCCGGGTGTGCGTGGTTCAGCAGTGGACTTACTCAACAGGCAGGGAGGCGCGTCGCTGTGAACTCGATGTGTTGAAAAAGTCTTTTTTGGGACGGAGGAACGACGACTCTATATTCAAGTGAAAAAAAAGACAGAAAAAAACGTTGTGTCCACAACTTTGCGCGCATAACGACGTGCCTCCCTGCCGGCTGAGCGCGGCCACCGCCAACCCACGCACAACCGGATGAGAGCCGTTGATGGAGAAGACACCCAAGAAGACAAAACATGAATCGATGGTCTAGAGGACGAGAGCTGGATAGTTTTGTACTCACGTGTCCTCTCAAGCGGTCGACTTTTTGCCGTTGGGAAGCGCTGACGCACGTTTTGGTCTCTTTTTGACACCGAGAACATTTTTTCTCGCGCGCCCGGAGCGCTATCGCCACATATTGGCGGGCACAGCATCAGCTCAGTGCATCAAGGGTTGTGGGGAGCCCTTTGCGAGCTCGTTACATTCGGTTTCCATGACGCATTTGTGGTTTGTCTGTCACAAATCGTTTGGTAGCAGTAGACCACGATTCCCGCCGCACGTGCGATGCATTTCGAGAAACCACACGATAAAGATTTTTTTGCCCATAAAAACGGTACTCAAATGTTCCTCTGGTAGATATTCGCGCGCAAATGTTTGATAACATTTGAAGATTTTTTTCAAAGATTTGGCGACCATAAACATGGGTCTTATGTATATCACGATGGAGAAGGCCGACGAGGAAGGTACGAAGAGAGAGGGAATTGCACCCCACGTTCGAAGTTGGTGTGAAAACCGCCGCAAGGAAGGAGTGCAAAGGGAACAAAAAAAAAAAGAGACATCGACGTTTGCGTCGTGGAACGATTCTCTTTTCTTCCTGTTTCCTTTTATTTTTTTCTCTCTTTCTCTTTTTCTCTTTGTCGCTCTTTTTCTCTCTTTTTCTGGGTCAGATTGCCTTGTCTCTGCTTGCGTGTGAAGCACCAAGATTGAACCAAGGGGGCGTACCTCTTTCTCTCTGGCCCGTGATGATGCTGACTCCTAGTCTCAGTTGTTGCCTCGCATAGCGCGCAGCGGAGGACTTCAGAATATCTGTCGTTAATTTCTATTGACTTACTTGCGGACCCCGGGGCCAGTTTGTTTGAGCGTATCTTTTTAGGGTAAGTTAGCCTGTGACCACGGGAATCGACCGCGTCAAGTGTTGGATCAGTGCCGACATATGAAGGTACTGGATAGAGAGAGATCGGAACGGTTTTATTGGGAAGACGACAACAACAACAACAACAATGATGAAGGTACAGTAGACCCGTCCTGCGTCGTTCGGTGTAAATGCGAAAGATGGACTGCGTAAAGATCCAGCGGTCTTTTTCAGCAGTGGCAAAGAAATATGCAACCACACGTCGCAAAAAAAAAAAAAAGTTGAGCGGGATGCTGTAGTAGTAAATAGAACACCGCCTTCTCTGTTGTTGCAGGCAGGTTTGCTTCCACAACCCGGGAACCCAACCCACTCTTGTATTTCGGTCTACAAGACTCCAATCGACGCAAGCACCGGTAGGAGAGTGCGTGGAAGATGCCGTGACAGCACAACTCCACTCTCCTACGACATCGATGTACAGTTGTACTGCTGTCGTTGTAGCACCATGTGGAAGATCTCCGAGGGGTCCTCCTGCGCGGTAACGACAACATGGCGAGAGCTAGCTCTACTTGTACCTGTCGTCGACACATGTCGCAGCCGCACGACACACGAACGGATAATTGCATCGCATGGTACTTTGGTTCGCCGTGGCAGGAAGTATCCCATCCAATTCGGTCGTTGCCGTAGTACGCGGACGGACGTCGTTCGGCGTCTATTCCATACTGCTGTACCAAAAACACAGAAGTAATCGAGGTGTGCATGCAATTTGTTTGCTCTGGTTCACATTTTTGCCTCCACACCCCGAGAATCCCACTGCTGTATCTCGACCTACAAGACTCCAATCAACAAACCAGCACTGGCAGAAGTGCGTGGAAGATGCTGTGACAGCACAACTAAGTCGACACTCGTACGACTTCTATGTACAGCAGTCGGCGTCTGGTCCATACTGCCGTAGAAATACAAAAATCGAGCCTATTTTTTTTCCATACTAATAACAAGAAATGTATCACGTCACGACGACCATCAGTCTAGACTTAACTACAATTATGTCGGAGGCCTGAAACGCAAGAGTTCAACCATCGTTGCACTCTAAAAGCAAGACGTTTTGTTTCGGTGCATCAGTTCGCGGTCGCCTTGAGACTTTTTTTTTCGCCGGCTGTTGCTCGCTGCAGCGGGCCAGTCTCTGGATCACAGCGCCCGCGAGCTCGAATCTCCAAAGGCGAGGAGAGTTACAGCACGGTGAATGCCCGCAACCACTTTTTCAGAGTCATTAAGCTAGAGGTTGCGTAGTAAATCGGTTATAAGTGTTTTTCAATGGGGTTTAAACATTTTTTTCGGCCGTCTTCGCCGACGTGGGCGTGCCACTCTCACGATCACAGCACCCCTGTCGCGAGCTCTAGACTCCAAGGGCGAGCCGAGTTACAGCACCGTGAAGCATGGCTAAATCTCCTGCATCAGGGCGCGCCTACGCAAGGGACTTCAAGGGACTGCTGTGATCTCTAAAGAATCACGCAGCTCATTGGACGAGATTTTGGAGAACGTCAACTCATAACTCATGACACATACTTCAAGTACAAGCAACATGTAGTACCTACAATCGCGCAGACTTTTTTTTGCCGCATGGTCTCATCTGTAGATAGATATCGACAGACTGTCCGCACTATGTGGTATGCTTTGTACGTACAGTATTGCATGCATCCTGTCGCCTTCTCTAGCGTAAGCAACGCGAACTGGAGTATGTGCATCGTGTATTGTCACCGCGCGGATGGTTACGTACTACGTATATGCCACACACACCCTCCAAGATGCATATATTCTACATACAGCTAAAGCAAGGGAAGATTGGACAATAAATAAATGTAGATATATTGTTGACAATAAATGAATGTAGATTTGTTGTTGTTGTTGTGGTACGCCACAACTTTAGACTTAACTTGCTTTGTTTTGAGCTTGAACATGCACGCAAATCTCACGGCATCATCAATTGCTGCAAGTGCTGCAAGGTTGGAGGCATATGTCTTCTGTAATACTGTGAACACTGCTGTTGTTGTACTGCTGTTGTTGTATTGAAGGTGCAGCTGTAGACTGCGCTATATCGTATATATACAGTTAAAACAAGAGAGATAAACTTTTCGTGATACCACACCGTTTCATGGAATACTTGCTGGAAGTTAGTCAGAAGTTATAATATTTGCTGGAAGTTTAAGTTTGTCAGAAGTTAGTGAATGACAGAGTGCACTTTTCGTCGAATGTTCCGAATTTCCTCTCCAAGTTAGTGAGAATTTAGTCTGTAAAGCGTGAAAACGTGCTCCAGCACCACCGGCCCCACCCGGTCACTCTCATTTTCGACATCCTCCCCTCTCATCCCCGCATCGACCGTCAGCTGCAGCACAACACGAACGCCCTCTCCCGTCGCTCCCCAGCAAAGCGTAAGTCCACCCAGTCAGCGAGTCGTAGTGGAGAGTCCCGCCGCCCTGTACAAAAGGGCGACCCGAACTGGCCTTGCCCCGGGCCCGACTGCGACGACGGCGGTCACCTTTAGCTCATTAACAAGCGCGACGGTAAAGGCAAGTTTGCCCCTTGCGACCGTAACAACAACCGCGACGAGGACACAGTTGTAGCGTATCCTGCACCATCCTCACCCCGTCGACAACGTACCCCAAGCCATGCCAGCTTTGCCTCGCTCCGGTGGGAGGTACTCCTTCGCTCGGGATCCCAACCGAACAGATCAACAGCCGCGGCTACAAAAAAAGCATTTTCTCTCTTTACTTATATCAAGTAAATATCCGCCTGATATGTGCCCGAATGTTGTTCAGGTGTTGCATGAAGCCCTGACATGAAACTGCATCGCAACCGCAACCGCTAAATCTCTCCACAACAAAGCCCTTTTGGCTTGCTGTTGTTGTCAGAGTGGAATAATACCCACGCGGTGTGGCGTCTTTACGCTGGTGCCAACTCTTCCGACGGGGCAAGAAGTTCAAGCACGTCACCTATGTATGCGGATTACGCGCAACACGCAGAACTAGCAAGATCTCGCAGACGAACACGTGCTGGAATCTTAACGGAACGTCGACGTCGCAATGCAAACAATAACACACCACACGACTAAGACCCTGAACTCGATATGATACGTCAACATTTTAGCCAAATGAGGAATCGTGCACCAAGGTTACCGGCACCGAGTCTAGACAGCCATCATCGCGGTGATGCTAATAACCAAATACGCCTTCGAGTGCAAGACATTGACTCGCAATCGGCACGCCTTTCGAGCTAAAACACACGGATTCGGATGATCCACAAAATATCACATGTTCTCACTGCAATGCTCAACTTTGGAAGAAAGAAAAAAGATTAAATCGTTGCCACAAAGGCAAGTCGTATATCAATCCTCTCAAATCTATCCCCACCATCTTATGGCGCTGTTTGAAACTACTAAATTCATTTCTGCTTCAAGAAGGTACAGCGGACTTTTCGGATTTACTGCATTAGGCGCAGCAGGTGGTATTCAAAAAATGACATGGACTGAACCGCCAGCCCCTTCAATGCTCACCTTGCATGGACGTGCTTACCACCGCATATTCGACCTCCAACAACATTCATTATGCGAACTATTCCGTGTCGAACAACTCGAGGTTTTACATATACGATTCTGAATTCACCCAGAACATTCCATCCCTTAAATTAGACGCAAACATCGCGACAACTTTACGAACGCATGTGCACAACAACATTCCGTGGGCACAACAATACCGATCTGCTGTACATAGCATTATTAATCAACCAAACGCCCACCACGCTGAATCCGCGGACCCTGCGTACATTGAGTTCGCTGAAGTAAGCCGAACAAACGACGGACCCGTTGTAGGTGAAAACCTTTCAGCACCGGAAATTGCAGCTTTAGTCTTCACATCAGGTCAGGAAAACAGCGGATCACGCTGTACTAACTTATCCACGTGACAGTCCTGACGACAAGCCCAGGTTCCTGCCCCTGTGGGGTGCAGCGTACAAAACTCTTCAGTTTCCGATGCTACTGCTCCACGGCTTCATTCTTACCGGCGCAATAAAAGAGAGGCGGCCGTAGCTTACATCTCTTTTTCGTTCGCACCGGGCGAAGACAAAAATTCACGAACACGCGACTCTTTTGGCTTCATGTTACACCGGGAACGGTACATTTCTCAAATACAACGCGAACATCTTCACACACCGTTCATTCGGTCACCCTGCGGCTTCATGCTCTTGGTATGCAGTGCACAGCCTTCACACCTTCCCTTTAAGCCTACTACTGAGGACGAGGGCGCCTCTGCGCCCTAAGTCCGGAGCCCTTGTATATATAATAACATGATGCAAGATCAGCAGAGAGTCGACACACACATCCATCCAACATCTGATCTGCATCATCGCAATACATATGGCGACACCTATTCCTGCACACCAACAAGCTAGAGGACATACGGGTGCACGGGTGCGGTTCACACAAACGTGCAATAGGTGCCTCGCACGCGCAACGGCGCCTGCACAACGACCTCTCAAACCAAATCCCAGCCAATAAATCCGCTGCAATTTGGAGAGGGCAATGCGATTCCGCGGTATTTGAAACCTCATTTTCCGGGCAAATAGCAGCACCATAAGGGTTTTTGGTATGCCCTGTCGGCCTCACTACAAACCCACATTCCGGGAACTGCAGACCTTCCATTAGAATTGATCCAAGGAAGGAACCAGACTGAAGAAGCGGCGAAGAGGCTCAAATCTGCACACTGTGGTCGGACTGGATCTCGTCACACTTGGAGTCGTCTTGGATATGAACGAACGTGAATCGCTAATAATTTTCCGTTTGAGTGAGAAAATGTTTCTTTGTGCCGTGTTTGTAGTCCTTGGGTAGATGTATCTCTCTCTCTTTCGTGAGCTTGAGCTCGTTCTCGAGGTAGTGCGACGAGATTCAGTGGAGCTAGTCCGACCACTGTGTGCAGGTTGGAACCACTTCGTTCGGTTCTTCAGTCTGATTCCTTCCTTATTATCCTTCCTTTCTCTCAGTCGCCGCTCGCTGTCGGTCAGTACAAAGCAACATTGAGCAAAGGGGATCGCTGACGCATCGCTTGCTGCTGCTACTACGACCATTGTACCGCTACCTGCCAAATGTCGGAATGTCGGAATACCAGGAATCTGGGCAGGTGCTCGGGATATTACTAAAATATATACCCGCCCAGATGGTGTCTTAGTCCAAGGAAAAGGGTGGGTCCAGCTACCATTAGGGTAGGTCTTAACGGAGAAATCAGATGTCCAAATCACATTTCGATATCAGAATTAAAGAGTCGGATCTACCCAAATCCGGACAGAAATGGCCTGTCTGTGTGTCTTAACGTGAGATCTGCCAAAATGGAAACGAATCTCTGCAGTCCACCGCGAACAACCCGACCGAGAGGTCCGCCGCTTGCCAACTGCCAGATTGCTGTTGTGACGTACTGTTATGACGTGGCCACACCACATGGGAAGCTATCGCTCCCGACAAGCACACACCAAACGCGTACATGGCCTCTGTGAGAGTTCAACGTGCATGTGAGAGTTTGAATCGAGCCTCGTCCGGCGGAAAGCCACCAGTTCGTCTGTGCATTTGAAGTTCGACAACCCACGGGGGATTGCCCAACAGACCAACACATCCCACACGTCTTTTTTCGGCGCCAGTCACGTGCAACAACAATGAGCAGTCACCCTCCCTTTGGGTTGGCTTTTTGTGCTCTCTCTCTCCTCTGTGCTCGGCGGTGGATGGAGTTCGTGTGGATGGGGTAGGTGGGCACGCGCCGTGCATGCGAGTAGACCGTGGTCCCGCGACTGTGGTTGCGGTTCACCCAAATCGGGATTCGATAAAATCATTTCACCTTTTTTCAAATCCCGATTTGGTTTTGGGTCGTCCTGTTTTAGTCTAAGTCCTAAAGATTCGACGGGTTCCATAACTTTTCAGCTAATCAACAAGAGAGTTATTTGGATCTTCCGGTCTTATAATTAAATCTGAAAGTGATTTCGTGATCTGATTTCTTCGTTCAGACCTACCCTTCCTTACACTCGTAATATTGGACAAACTCGGGCAACCTGTGCGCTGTTGTTGTGTATTTGGTGAAGACGTGCCCGAAAGTTAAAAATAAGTTGGTGTTCATGCTGTGCATGGGCGCTGCCCATGTTTTCCATGCATCGGAATGATATTTTAGTGGATGGATGTGCCCTATCACGAGTGGTCTCCGCGAAGGAATTTTGCGTGTGGACCCACTTTTTTTGTCTTTTCCTTATACTTGTCTACAATATTCTTCCTGGTACTACAGTAGACAACAAACTATGTTCTTATGGAATTTGGACGCGTTTGGTTTCGACGAGAGATGAGCCAGGTGTGTTTATTGCGAATGACACCTGAAGAGTTGATCTCAATGATCGCAGCTGCGCTCTGTTGGCCTGGGAATTTCTACCTGATGCATTTGTGATTTCCAGATAAGATGCAGACCTTCCACAAGAATTGGTCTTCTCCTTAAGCAAGAGGGAAGGCATGCACATCGGTTGCTGAAAGTATAAACCATGGTACCGCTCCAACTGCCTAATGACGGAATACCAGGAATCTGGGCAGGTGCTCGGGATAATACCAAACGATATACCCGCCCAGACGGTGTCTTGTCTAAGGGTCCAAGTTCCATAACATGTACCCACCGAAATTTACGAAAAAAAAAAACTTGTTAATGTACCCACCTTTGGCTGCTTTGTGACCCACTTTCGTCCGCCAGAATCTACCCATATATTTTTGTCCAATTTGTTCATTCGAAAATTTCTCCCGTGCAGTGGCGTGGAGGTCGATTTCGGATGAAAAAATCGGACAAACGTGGGTACATTTCGGAAAATATTGGGTCACAATGCAGACAAAGAAAGGTGGGTACATGCAAAAGGCGGTAGATTTCGGTGGGTATTCCCACCGAAATTTCGGAGAAAATCGGGCAACCTGTTGAGGCCTTGTGCGCCGCGGCTGTGTGCAGGGTGAAGACGTGCCCGTAAGTAAAGGTATAGTTGATATCCATGCCGTGCATGGGCCCTGCCGATGTTTTCCGTGCCTCGGAATGAATGATATTTTGAGTGGATGGGCCTTGTCACGAGCGGTCTCCGTACAGCAAATTTTCGAGTACACCCGCTTTCGTCTGAAAAAAGGGTGAGACTACCTAATTTTATCTTCCTCCAACCTAATGACGCAGTCAGTTGCAGTCAGTTGTATACAACGAAGGACCGCGACCAGAGGATGTGTATTTAGTTATATAGTCAGCTTGGTCGTCCTTGACAACAACAGAGCGGCGGCGACTCTAGCGCCGGTCCTACGTCTTTCATTCCCACCTGGCTGAAGTCGGATGGAGAGACAGAGACGCGATGGACCGATCCAACGAAATATTACCAACGGAGGAACTCTCTTATACCGCTCAATGAATAACGAGTTGAGAAGGACGGATTGTTTCTTGACGCACGTGGACCCGACCCGTGGACGAGATCTTGGTGTAACACGCAGGTTTCGTGGTCTGCGGCACGACAAGACGACAAACGATTATGAGCCAGAAAGTGGGGTTCTCAGGTCGGAATACGATTTCTCGGAACATTCCTTGGGAAGATAGGTACAGCTCGTGCAGCGGGGAGGTTTGCTCTTTTTTTATCATCACTTCAAACCAACCAGCTCTCACACCACACGCATATCATTTCTGCCATGTAGGAGGTCCAACCCGTGGTCATACGGAAGGTTTCCTCTCCATCCGCCGCTTTCTTTCAAAAAGGAAACGCGAGAGAGTGCAGCATTCGAGCATATATATACATTTCTTTGGTCTTCACTTCAAATCAGCGCTCACAGCACTTGTGCCGTTTACTCCAGGTCACACAGAAGAGCCCCTCCCTACCCTCCCCTCCTGTGGTACTTGGCCTTCGGTTTTTTATGCGAGAAGAGTTCAGCATTCTCTCCCCTCTGTGTACACACCAACTACTAGTGCTACTCCCCTCTGTGCACACACCACCTACTAGTGCTACTCCCCTTCGGTGTACACATCAACTGCAACTGCTATCCACTAGGCCAGGAGCGGAAGTGAGAGAAAAACTCTCTTTGCAAGAAAAGCTCGCTTACGCTGGAATTCGAACCCCTGACCTGACCTCTAGAAGGTTTCGCGGATACCAACTAGACTACCGGGGCGACCGGCCACGGCAGCAAGCTTATGCGCTGGTTAATTTTGTGTGTGTTTTTGGCTCTATTTTTATTGTAGGTTATTATCCCGATGCGTTTGACTAATATTCCGATCTTCTCAAGTTTCCAACGATAGGAATGTTTCACCTACACATACCAGTGTGCGTACGGCGTTGTCGAATGGTCGACATTTCGGAATACCTCCGAACATTCCTTGGGTAGGTGCACGAGTACAGGAATCTAGCGCTAGCCGTGCACAGCAACGCAGCCCTCACACCCTCTTGCGCCACGGCTCGCGGCTTTCGGTCGTGGTTGTCTCTGCGGTCCACTTTGCCATGGTCGTGCTATGGTTGGTCCCCAGAGACGTCGTGCTATGTGATTGGCATAGGTGTGTCGCGGGCCCTTCTTCGCGTTTCTCTTTTCAACCACCAAGGCAAGGCGGTGAAATGTGGAAAGAGGGAAGTTCGGAACTCGAACCCGGGAAGAATACAGTGACCTAGCGCTTACCAACGTTTAGCCATGGATGTTTGTTTGTGGAGGAGTTGAGGATAGATCTACAGTACATCCTAGGCTTGGAACGGTGCAAAACATTGTATGTACAGCAGCCCGGGTTTGAACCAGGACGTTTTAGACAATCCATTAAATTTCTCCTCTTCCATCCCCGGGTATGTTTCTCCTCTCCTCCATCCCTGATCAGTCCCCCGGCGTTGCCTCGAGCCATACTCCGCAAATCTGGAGACAACCATTGTGTTCCACCAAGTCGTAGCCACAAGTGGCTGGCTATGAGTTCGGATGCGAATTATTTTCTACAAACACCAATTGAGATCTGTTTGTAGGAGAGGGGGCGGGCGTGGTGCAATTTCACCTCTCCGACGCGCGGATACGTCCAAGTAATCCGTTGACTACACACGAGTTTAACGTGAAGAAAAACAACAACAACAACAACAACAACAACAACAACAGTCGGAGCCATTTTGATCACACCGTACGACCAGCCCCTAACTTTGTCCCCACCCCCATTCACTACACTTCTTCACCCTGACAACTCACTTTCAACAAGCTCTGCACGGCATATTACCTGATCATCAGCGCCCACGACTCGCGGAGAGTTCCGGGCTCTCCCACCCAATTGTAGGTACGGTTCTGGTGACGTTGATTTTCTTTTCTACAGCAATCGTGCCGTAGGGACACCGAAACCCTTGTGCAGCAGTCAAGCCCAGGCGCGCTAAAAGAGGACAGTAGGATAAAGCCCTGAGTGGAGATGCCTGTTTCGTTGAAGAAGCAAAATGATAGCCTATGCATGATAGTTCGGTATCCACATCAATTGTTGAGTCAGGCGATTCGAAATGGGCATCCAGTGTGTGCTTGGTAGGGTAGACTATATTGGCCAGTGAGTTTTTTTAGAAAGCAACTCAACGTGTTGTTTGTTTGTTCCTTGTCTTCACCCTATGTATATCGTGCCGGTCTCCGCTCAGTTCTCCGCTCCGATTTACTTCCCGTATTGGTCCATCCAACTGACGCGGACGCCGTCCGTGGTCACAGACCATCTACAGTGTTTTGGAGGATGTTATAGAGGAACCCAGAAACACAAGGGGAGGGAGCAGGTCCGGTGCTCCTTGCTAGGTCGTTCACAATTTGTTGCTTCATGTGTTTATATCCTCTCAGCACCTAGGCACGCGTTTCCGCGCTCACAAGTACAGAGTGAGGAAGGGGTGTGGAAACCTGTTCACAGCAGCCAACGAAAACACCGTAACACCCATGTCATTTTCATACGAGCCGCTTACTAAATTAGCGTCGTATACAGTCGGGGTCCCCGTTTCACCGTCCATGGTGTCACGAGGTTTCATATCTACTGTTCAGGGCATCGCCGTCACATCTCTTTGCGATAATGAACCACAATACTGGGAGGCTCAATTGCGGTCATGAACTGTTATACCCGGGAAAAGTATTCAAGAGCAGCGTCGAACGGTCATCTTCATGGGGTCATCCATGCATGTATGTGGCTCATTGCCGAGTCATACAAAGGTGTCGATGAAGAAGTAACCACCGAAGGAAGACGACAGAGCAGAACGTTGGTGCTTTTCAATTCACCGAAACACAAAGAACGCTTGTGCTCCCTTCTCCTGGACAGTTTTCACGTCTCAAGAGTACATAAAATGGATTGTCTGCTAGGTTTTGATTTCCCGCGTGCGGCTGTCGATGAGTTGGTTAACTCTTCCTGCCTATAGTCGTAGAAGGCCACATTCCACCTCTCTTTCCGCTTGGATGGAGTCGTGATTGGTGGAGGAAGTCTGCGCCTCGTTGGTTGCAGATGAGTGGAAAACCAGGTGCATCTCGCCGCCATCCAAATCCTCCACCTCCCCACACGCACCGTGCATTCGGCCATCGCGGCCACCTTGAATGTACGCCCCGGTGAGACCCAGAGTTTGACATCTGGAAGCATGTACAGCTCTCCATCCGCTCACCACATGTTGGGTGTGTGTCTTTCACTGGGGGCTGTGAGCGTGTGCAAGCCCAAGCGCAGGCGGGGTCTGCGTAAAAAATTGAACTGATCACCGCCATGACCAAAAACAGCTCCGATAACCTCTATTGGGGGCACGACCGGTTTTGCGGTTGACTGGGGTGCAGTCGTGTCACGAGACTATATTACTGCTATTGAGGGCATCCCGCTAACAAGGGAATCGCTAAACCGGGGCCAAGACTGTGTGCAGATACGCTATCGTCAACTATACTCAAAGTAATGTAGGGGAAAAATACGGCATCACGATTTTGCAACTAGAGTAGCGTCCGAGAATCATTTCATCCCTGACAAAATCTCCAAACCACCCACACACCACGCATGTGAAGACTACTGAAAATCACAACGAACGCAGACGACAAGGGCCTGGGGAACCTGATCACGACGGGTCCGGTCTTATGTAGCACAGGTGGGAACACCTACGCAAGTTTCGGCACACTCATGTTCCGCTCACGCCACTCAAACACGCGCCAGCGTGACATGGCGTACCACAACGAGAACAAAGGGCAGAATGTAAGTAGAGAAAGAGTTTGTACTACCCCAAAAGGACACCTTGTTTCTAGGAATTTTCCACTCTTTTCGGTGTAATGGCCGGTACGGACCTACCTGTTGATTTTTCAGTCGAAACCGCCTTGTTCCAGGTTGGTTGTAGACGTGGGTTCCAGTCCCGGCGGCACCGTTATATTGTGTTCAATCGCTCTCTTTCCCATTTTCCCCCTGTTCATGGGTTTTCTCTTTCACTTTCCTGTTTTACCTTTGCTGCAGCTTGAGTTAAATGATGTTTCCTCCGCAGGAAGAATACACCGGCTTGGGGTTTTGGAAGTAAATTTGTTTTCGGTGAGCAATAAATACTAGGGTTAAGGATTGGCCCCCCGCCCCCCAATGGGGCTGGGGGCCAACATCCAGGACTGATGGTGGTGAGTGTCCGGGAAGAAGGAAAGAAGAAGAAGGGGAGAGGATTTGTAGGGGCGGGAAGAAGGGACGGTGTTGGGAGAGGCAAGAAAGTGGTGAAGAATTTCGGGACTCGACGAGCGCGCGGTCCCGTCGGGGGTGAAAGGGACATGTCAGTCCGTAGTCTTGTCTATCGGAATCGAAAAGCCGAAAAATCGAGGTACACACTATGTACATAACGATGGAGAAGGCCGACGAGGAAGGTACGACGAGAGGAAATTGCACCCCACGTTCGAAGTTCGAAGTCGGTGTGAAAACCGCGGCAAGGAAGGAGTGCGGAGGAAAAAAAAAAAGGAGACGTCGACGTTTGTTTGCGTCGTGGAACGATGCTTCCATATAACGCAGGTTCTCACCAATCAATGCAAAACGGGGAGGGAAAATACCCATCGCGAAAGTCAAAGCGCAGGTCATAACCGCATATGCCTCATGCGCGGAGAAGCTACCACGGAGACTTATCAACAAGAAGTTTGAAGGCCGGCTAAGAAGGTTTGAAGACACAAATACTTAATTAAGCGACGATGACAAGCGCAACGTCAAAACTTCACAAGAAGAAAAGTTCACATAAAAAAAAGAGAAGGCTGGATGCCGACCTATGGCTCTCTCGGAATGAAGGGACTCCCACAATTTCCAACAGGTAATCGACAAGTGCGGACATATGAAGGTACTGGGCAGAGAGAGATCGGAACGGTTTTATTGGGAAGACAACAACAACAACACCAACAATGATGAAGGTCGACCCGTCCTGCGTCGTTCGGTGTAAAATCATAAATGCGAAAGATGGACTGCGTAAAGATCCAGCGGTCTTTTTCGGCAGGGGCAAAGAAATATGCAACCACACGTCGCAAAAAAAAATAAGTTGAGCGCGATACCGTAGTAATCTCGGATTTGAGACGCATCTAGATTTCGGAACGAAATCGAGAAGAGTCAGATATTCCAGAAAGGATGTTGGAAAATGACCCCACCTAGTTCAGTCCCCCTTTTCTCTCCCGAAATACGCCGGAGCTATAGAGGAGAAGGGATATATTCGAGAGTCGTAACATGCCGCCTCGCAACACGCGGCGCGCCACGGCGGCGGCTTCGGCGGCTGCTTCTCCTACAACGGCTTCCTCAGCGGCGGCGCCTTCTTCCTCAGCGGCTGCTGCCCCGGCGGCGGCTGCCGCGGCCCCAGCGGCTGCCAGCGCGCCGATGGGACCGCTTTCCCCGCCTCCACCTGGGCTGCCTCCCCGGCCCGACCGCCAGACGGCCGCGTTTGTGGACGCGACCACGGCGGCCTACGCTCTGCCGTGCTACACGGCGCTGGTGCCGGGAGCCGGGGCAACGCTGGACCTTGGGCGGGTGTTCGACCGCAACCGGCTCGGTTGCGATCAGGGCACTGTGGAGGAGTTGGTCCTCCGTTTGGGTGAGGTGGCCACTCGGCTGCCGCCCCTTGCCGGGGAGGAGACCTACACGGCAGTTTTGGCGCGCGCCAGGAAGGTGGCCACTTCGCGGGCGGGCGACAAGTCCGTTGCCTATCGCCAGGCCGAGGCGAAGAAGCTCTTGGCCGAGTACACGGTGGAACTCGCGCTCCGCCATGGCCGCCTCTT
>FN648435.1:170089-181187 GCA_000310025.1 Ectocarpus siliculosus
GGAGCTGCCCTCACTCTTCTGGCCTTCTTCAGCCATGGCGGTGAGTTTCACCATGTCCTCGGGACAGGCGTAAGTAGCACTCTCGTTTGAGGATTTTTCATGAGTGCTGAGGAGGGAAGGCCTTGACATTATTGGACTCGGGGTGACTTTGAATGACACATGACCATGTCAAACACTTGTTTTGTAGCCATTCTTGGTCTGCCTGTTGTCATGTGTTCTTACTAACCATGTTCAGATGCTATGCGTTAAATGTGCATCTTTTGTCGGATAGCCCAAGAAGTGAAGACTACAGCTCTTCCTTGTGCCCGATAACGCCAATTGTTTAGGCCCCGCGTTGCAGTGCATTGGTGCTCTCGGTGGAGACTGATACCTCCAACTATCCTCTTCCAGTATATAGCTGATACTAGCGGCATGGCACGCTTATCGATCCCCCCACCTTTGGGGGTCATCGCCCGATACTCGATGGTCGCCGCAGAACAATGAAGGGACGGTGCATTAGCTGTTTGACGAATCAACGACTATATTGGGTGAAATCCAAGGGTCACATCCCACCACCCTGCCCCGTCCACCTTCGTGTTGTTTCCCGGTCAGGCTTCGCTCAAGTCGTCACGGTTTGCACGGGCGAGGCTGAAGGGACTTGTTGCCAGTCAGGAGTATCGTCCCAGACTATTGGCCATTGCAACGACAACGGCCTTTGCGACGTCAGTACCATATGCGGTGAGCCTTTCATCTTTGTGACTCGCCACCGTAGTTAGGCGGTTTGTACCACAGCTTACCCAGCGGCCTATCAACTCTGCGACCAAAACTTGCACCCCGTGTGTTCCACGTCTGGTTCTCGGCGCTGACATTCTTTTCGACCATGAATGCCAGGCAACAGCCTTAACGTGAGAAACGTACCACGTCACCTTGGCGACTGCAAGATGAAATGAACTATTGTAGCCATTGTATGTATTTTCGGGTCGAATCTTATCAGTGGTGAACGGGTAAGACCCCCCGAATGACACTTTTACGGCTGGAAGCTTGGAGTTGGGCAATGTGGCAAGCATCTTGAAGGACTGCTGTACAAAGAATGCCCTCGGAAATGCTTACCATTTGCAGTGTTACCCTGGAAATAGGCCAGGAATCAGCTGTTTGCCTTGTTGCGAGACTGCATAGTCTGACGTGTGGTCTACTCGTCTTCTCGTCTATCCTGAGAGATAACAGTTGCACCGCGTCACACGACTGCTGTCGTCTTTCCTCCTCTTATTCACTTGGTGGTGTATGTTTCGGCATGCCTCCCTTACAAAGGCGACTCTCCAAAAGTTGAAATCGACGGCGAAAAATCGGTAGATGCAATTTAAGAGTTACAGCATAGATGACGGGCTTCCCACGCACATACGATGATACCGCCCCCAGGTACTGTTGAAGTAGGTTTACTTTCAAACCGATCTTCCTATACGCCAAGTCTGTATTGTGATTTCGGTGGCCGTCCAGCCCCCTAGTCTCACATAACGTCTTTGGTGTAAACCAATATTACCCCCGCTACAGTACCACCAAAGACGCCTGACCTGCGTTCCCCATGGGTGGGGATGGGGATCAACGAAAACGAGGCACAGGTGCAGTAGGTTGTACACGGGAAACTCCACGAGACTTGCGGTTTGGCAGCCTTTGTTGTAAACCAACGGCATGTACTAGACGTGCAAAGAGGTTTAGGCAAATCGGACTCCAAAGCTCGGTCGCACGTGTGTCTGTTGCGTCATCGTTCCCGGCGGTTTGTCATGTCCCGCAGATTTTTGTGGAGGATGGGCACATACAAACACATGCGAGGACCCGACTCCTGTTTACCTTGGTGATGGGGTCGACTGCGGCGGCGCTTTGACCTGTGATGATGATACTTGCTGCGCGGCAGGTAAGGCCGTGCGTGATGGATATACAAGTCAGGCATTGAAGGCATCACTCCTGACGGAATGCCACGACGCATTTGCACGCCAACTCGTTACCCAGCGTTCTCGACATTGCTGCGCATAGGGCTTCTGGCTAATTCGCCTTTCTTTTCGTTAGGCGCTTGGAAGACACGGGCACGTGGACCATTGTGTGGCGGAATGCAACTTGCATACATTCGTCTGTCGCTTGCCTTTTGGAGTGTGTGTTGGCACATTGAAGATTCGCTTGAATGCTCATTAACATTATGTCGAAGAATAGACCCTCCCCCCCCCCCATCCGTGGGAAGATCCCCACATTTGGTATTTTCTTAATCCCCCTCCCCCCCCCCTCTCTCCTGCTATTTTCCCCGCGGGATTGGAGTTTACCACATATCGATCCCCTCCGTAGAAGGAAACAAATGAGTTTACGGTGTCGTGTACCGGCACCATCCCTGCACACAGGGTTCCTAGAGGGTTTCTGGAAAACTACCAACCCCGAGCAGTTGTTCCCCTTTTGTATGCGCGCGCGACGATCCACAGATGACGGTACCGATGACGTGTACGGCGACCCGCACATGAAGGGCCTTAGCGGCCAGCGGATCGCTTGGTCCGGGGTGAATGGCGGATGGTACTCGCTAATCAAGGACGACAATGCCGCTTTCCATGTGAACGTTCGAACCACCGCCCCCCAGCCGGAAGACTTCCCCAACCACCAGCTTGTCACGGGCATCAGCATTTTGTCGGAGAGCGTCTCTCTAACCATCGAGGTCAAAGACCCTTACTCCACTGTCACGCAGGGCTGCCTTGAAGGAATCTCACCCTGCCTTGCCAATGGCGGACTGCGTGCCACCGTGGATGGGGGGGAAGCCGGAGATCTTCTCCGCTTCTTGAGGCAGGAGCCTGTGGCGAGCGGTGGAATGACAGTATCAGCGTCGAACCTCCCGGCGGAATGCCGTAAGTTCGGTGGGAACAAAATATGGGCCCGCAAGCGTGAAGAAATGCTACAGAGCGAGCGCAAGCTGCGGATGGACCAGAGCTTCGAGGAATGGATCCTGAGTTTCCACGACATGGTTTCACCCGAATGGTGCGCCAAGTACATCGCTGAACACGAGCTCTCCAATCTTCAATCCATCCACGCTGTATTCATGATCGAGACGCCTACTGCTACTGTGCGCCTCAACGCCGGTGTCAACTACCAGGGGGGAAGTCAGCCCCATGGGGATGGGCCCGATCTCCCTGACCTCGAATTCTGGCAAATGGACGTGGGTTTCGACGGACTCGATATCGAGAACCCGGCTTTATCCGGCCTTCTGGGAGAGACAGCCCGCCCGGTGTACGACGAAAATGGTCGTGCTGTGATGAAAGGGTCCCAAGCATTCCGTGGCACCGTCGAGGACTACCGCGTTTCCGACGCTCTGGGCGAACATTTCAGCCTTCTGGACAAAGGAGAGGCGGGCCATGAGTGAAGGCGACGAACCGGTGCAAACCAACTCCTGGGCCTAGACGGGAACACTTTGTGGCGGCACGCACTGCCTTCGAAATTTCGTGCATGCGACACCCGCCGTTTCGAAGACCACAGACATCACCACCGTAGTCGATACCCTCTTGCCATCTGGCCCGTTTTCTCTCTCTAGTCTAATCATGCGACCCTAACGGAGGGTGACAAAAAAACGAAAGACCCTTTTTGCCCTGCGGTGTTCTTATTCGGCGTCAGAAGAACCGGTAAGTAAGGTTTCAAGCCGATCCTGACCGTTTTCACTTGCCCAGTGCGCGAAGGAATGTCAGTTGGTTTTGAGAACTTAGTTCCGTTTCCCGGATGTTTGTGCTACCTCTGACGAGAAGTTAATATTTGCTGATTATGTTTTCCTCTCTGCAAAGGGTCGCGTTTATGTTGTGATATATTTTGGTTGCATGGGTGGACCAGAGGAAGAATTACTGTAAGGTCGAATCTCGTACCGAGTAGCGGGGCTGAATGTGATACTTCATACATTGTCGGTACCAGTTTGCCGGCACTCGGGGGGCGGGTGTGTATGTGGCTGTGAACCATGAGTCTTTGGGAAACGTACGTGCTTGCCAAGCTTCCCGTGACGGGCGATGTTAACCAAGAACGGCCGTCGGGGCCGGTGGGCAACCTCGAGGCGCCCGAGATATATATCTGCGGGGGCGTACGTACGCGGAGCCACACAGCAACATGTGGGCCGACGCCCAAAAATAATGGAGGTCGTTGGGCAGTTGAGTGCAAGTGTCTTGGTTTCGAATCCTCCCCCCGCTGATACCTGTCCGATGTGTAGGTGTAGGCCGGCAAAGAGCGCCATCCTGTCATCGGGGGAAGAGGAATACGATGACATGACTGATGGGAAGAAGGAAGCTATTGTTTTCGACATCTCTGGAATTTTATTTTCCTTCCGGACGGTGATGTGGGGTGCCATTTGGTGGAGGACGATGTACGAGCTATCGGGGAATAGGCCGTCTACTACCCTCGACTCGAACCACATCGACGCCCGCCACCATATTTTCCGTGATTGTGTAGCGCGAGAGTTAAAAGTACGATCCGACGGACCAACAGCACGCTGATTTCCTGACCAAACCTCTGCCCAAGGAGATAGACTATACGTCGTGACATTGGCGACATTTGGTGACTTTGTTATGAACTTTAGCTGATTTTTCTTTGTGCTGCACTTACGTGCCGTCCCAGTTCTTACATGAAGGTGCAGGGTAGCTGAGCCTTGTTTGGCATGCAATCAATGTGGCACGTGATGCGTTCAGCAGGGGGTCTCACTTGATGCTGTCCGTTTTTGTAGAATACTCTTGGGGGTGTACTACACGAGAATTGTTGGGGTATTGCTCCATGATTTACATGCAATTTGCTCCATGATGTACATACAATTTGAATATTGATTTGTTTCGACATCCATCCATACAGCAATACTACCACGTTCATTTGACTTCTGTTGGGGAGGAACGTTTCAGCAGGGGGCTGTCGGAATTGGGTTTGTTTCCCAGCATATATTTTTAGATACATGTGTTCAGCCGGTCGCCCCGGTGGTCTAGTGGTAACCTCGAAACCTGTTGTCGCAAAGTTGTGAGTTCGAACCCCCATGGGGTTAAGAAATTTCAATTTGGGGATGAAAGCGAACAAACAAAGCTGGAAAAGCTGTTGTGAGTACCAAACTTGGACGACAGCACCGTTGACGAGGAAAAGGGACGGCTGGACCTTTCTCGCGACAAATATAAAATGCAGCACGCACCGCAGGAGGAAGATATGGGGCACGAAAAGGAACATAAAAGAAGAAAGAGCGCCGGTGTTTACCCCCTCCTGTGTGACCCTTCCTTGATGGTTGTAATGTTACAAAACATATATATACTGAACAGTGTAGTACTCTACAAACACTGAAAAGTGTAGTACACTTCTCACCACATAAAATGGGGGGCACGTCGCAATAATAAAAGGACGAAAACAACAACAAACATATTCAAGGGGTCTTGTGTCTTGGGGGAAGGCTTAGGCGTGAAATCATAATTGATCACTGTTGAGGCGTTTGTTCTTCCCGAGGGAAATGGACTTCCTCAAATCTGATGATTTTCTTCTCAGAGAGCAAAAGTTATTGACACAGCAGTTTCCGGGGTCCGACGTTATTGGGGTTTGTACCATGACTGGAGTCAGTCATTACCCGATCATGTCATGACCAATGCAATGCCCTACTCCAAAGCAATAGATTTTCTGCTTCGGTAGGGGCACGAAACAGTCTCTAACCATAACTCTGATCGTAGCCCCAAACCAACACGGCACGTGCTAGAGGTCGGCGCTGGGTGGATGAGTGCTAGGTTAGTGTGCCGGCATTGGCGCTAGTTTGGCGTGGATGGGATAACTTTTTGGTGGGCGTGCCGGCACAGATGTCATTGGTGGTTGGCGTAGAAGCAAAAATCTAGACAGACCATCGTCATGGTTGGGGCACGATGTGGCGATGACATGATCATCTCTCGGTCATGGTGAGCACTCATCGTGATCCGGCCGTGACACGATCACGACTCGCATCAGGCTAGATCCTGACCGGGTCATTATCCAGTGGCCCGATCATGTCCCAGTCATGGCGATGACATGATCATCTCTCGGTCATGGTGAGCACTCATCGTGATCCGGCCGTGACACGATCACGACTCGCATCAGGCTAGATCCTGACCGGGTCATTATCCAGTGGCCCGATCATGTCCCAGTCATGGTGTACTCATTGCCACCCGGTAATGGCACGAAAACAAAGAGGTAGTGACTGAGGTAGTGACTCAATCAATACCAGGCTGGCCAAACGTTTCTGGGAAAACGTGAGAAAAAACAAAACTACGTCATGACCGTACAAGTGGGTTTGATATGGGGTCGCTTGACCTACTCATTCCATCATATATATCCCACGATAATAACCGCAAAATCTGCGGCTGAAACAGCAACAGAGCCACGGATTTCCCACGGAGTCGCGTTTTTCGCACGGCGCGAGTCTCTCACAGAAGACTGGTCATGTGTGAACGCTCTAATGCATACACGCCCACCACAAAAACCTTGCGCACTTGCGTACCGCCCCTCCCGCACACATTACGCCTGAGCATCGTGGAACACAAAGAAAGGCATCACACCAGCCGCCTTCGCATTACATCCATCTCTGCATGCCGTCGAGGGAGTTCTCGCGCGCACAATCATCATCAGAGGGCGCCCAACAACTCTAGGGTCGGAGACACGGAATCCCAAACACACAAGGTGGTGATGATACCAAAACAATCGAGCCCAAACGTTTCAGAAGGAGCAGCCACTTAAAGACCACGTGCTGACGGCCACAAATGGCGGAGGATGTGCTAATACAGAGCCGTGGAGGCTCTCAAGACCAGGGAACCTCTACTCGCCAAGTGCGTCCTAGTGCTCCAAACCGCACATTTCCGGAATTCTCCGACGGGAAGACTAGCCGGTCGTTTCGTGAGTACTTCCAACCCCCCGCCCCCTCCCCCCCCTCGTTGTCAACCCCACTAGAGAACGACCATTGTATGGCCCGCCCCGCAGCCAACCGCCCTGGCACCGCTCAACAGCTCGGCTTCCTGCGGGGCCCCCACGACCTCCGCCGCCCGCCCGTGCGCGCACTGCCCGGCAGCGTTCAGGCCCCACGTGAAGACTCGCCTGCCGCTGCTGCTGCCTTGGGAGCCCCCCGCTCCCCCGCCTCCACGACTGGAGGAGGCGTAGACGGCCGTCGCCGCCGCCGCCGCCGAAGCAGTGGCGGTGACGGTGTTTGGCTCGGAGGAGGTTAGCACAGTGCAGTGGTCGTCCCCTGCCGCCACCCTCTGGACGCGGAGGCCAGACACGCCACCGCCGCTGCCGCTGCCGACGGTAACGGTGACTATCGTCGGGGCCAACATACATAGGCTAGTGGATACCCTGCCTCCGCCCCCGCCCCCGCCCCCGTCCACAGCTGGATGAGTCGATCTTGACGTCTCCCTGCTCGAGCCATCGGCGTTGCTCTGGGAGGCGCTGGAGCGCTGAGCGGCGGAACCAGCTCCGCCTCGCCCTTGCTGCCCGAACTCGTTGGAGCCGCAGGAGTACACGTTGCCGGACTCCGAGAGGAACAGCGTGTGCGCCCTCCCCGCCGCGGCTTGCCTCACCCGAATCGCCCGCGACGCGAGAGCGCGTACCTGTAGCATCCATTTTCGCGGCGGCGTTATTGTTATTCGCCCGTACCAGCAAGCGAGTAGTCGGTGTAGTAGCCACGGGTGTGGGAGATGAAACACACCGACGCTTGAGACGACATACGTGAGACACTCAATTCTCCCGAGTGCAATTCAAGCCGGGGTGATGGGCAACATACGGTGCCCCGTTCACGATTGGAAACCACAACATACGTCTCAAAGCGAGCGGGGGCAGAGACGCGTCGCAACGAAAAACCGGAGCCGGCGCAGTTCGCGCTAGACCCACATCGTTTTAAGGCTCGGGTCGAGTTTCATGTTCACGGGGGGCTTCATCACACAAACACGCTTCTAGATGTAGGCATAGACAAGCCCCATTCTACTTGAGCGCAGTGTGATATTGCCATCTTCAACTCAACACCAACCTGTTCCGATCCAAACCCGAAATACCCAACGAAAAAATGTCAACCATCGTCAAGGCATCACCTGCCGGGGCGCGTTAGCATCCACGTGAGACCCCAGCCCCAGTCTTCCTTCCGACCCGCAGCCCCACGCAAACACCGCCCCTTCCTCCGTAACGGCAACTGAGTGGCGCCACCCGGCCGCTATCGCCACGGGCCCTCTCCCAACCCCGTCCCCGGGCTCCAACACTGTCATCCCCTCAGTGACACCCGCTGCGCCGTCGCCGCCCCCACCACTACCGATAGGCCTACCGGCGCTAGCTCTCGTTCTGTCGCCATCTCCATCGCCGCCGCCAAAAGGATAGATGAGGCGTTCAGCGGCAGCCGCGGCTGCTGCGGCGGGCGTGGGAACGGCGACAAGAGGGGCGCCGTGTCGCCTGTGATCGTTGACGCGGTACGTCCAGTCGGCGGCCACCGGTGCCGGCATGTTGAACGCTTCCGGGGGCCGGGGTGGAGGTGGGGTAGGAGTAGCTCGGGGTGCGCTTCCTTGTTGCCCTGGCTCCGGCGCCGGGAGTTCCCCGTCGCCACTTCTTGGGCCACCCCGTCCCCCTTCTCGTTCTCTTCGTTCCCCCAGGAGGTCGCCGCCGCCGCCGCCGCCGCCGGAGGCGCTCCAACCGGCCAAGCTATCACTTCTTGTCCGCCCACCGGCCGCGGTGTCTTTTCTCCCGCTGCTGCCGCCGCCACCTTCCGAGCTCTTCGCCGAAGGCAGTACGCCCGCCAACGAGTCGCTTTTCGAGCGGTGTGGTGGTGGTGGCTGCCGCGGTGACGGCGACGTCAGGGAGGGCGACGACGCAAACGGGGAGGAAGACGGGTTGCGCCGTGGCAACCTGCCCAGCCTGCCGGAGCCCGTCGCTCCCCACGAGTAGAGCACGTTCGCTCTGTGGTTAACACGCGCTGAAGTAGTTGTCGAGTGCGCAGAAGCGGCAGCGGCGGCGGCGGCGGCGGCGGCGGCGGCGGCGGCGCTGTTGTCGGGTACGCAAGCCTTGTCGTTGCTCCGGGAACACGCTATCGCCAGGGAGTGCTGCCGGCCGCTAGCCACCTGGGTGCTCAAGGGGAGGGTGTCGCGAGACGGGGAAGATGAGCAATCGAACGAGGCCTTCCGGCGGTGGTGTGAGCACAGGGCAACGTGGGGCCTTCGGGAGACCAAAGTGACACTTTCCTCGCAGCGTCTGGGCAATTTACCCCCCCAACACGCAACTCACGGGACGCGCAGAGACGCAGGGCGGAGCGGGCGACCGGGGACTACGCCGGCCACGGCGCAGACACGGCAGTGCCCTGTGAACTCCTAGGCGCGAGGCCGAGGGTGTGTACAATAGCTTCCAAGCTGAGAAAGATGTCACTACACCCTTGGCAAGATACGAACAAAGAGCGCTTCTTGGTTCAAAAGGGGGTGTTGGGGCCTCGCGGGGTAACAGCATGTTGGCCGTACCTGAAGGACTCGGAGCGGTAGGTCATCGCCTTCTTGCCGGAGGAGCACCTGCACACACAGAGAACGAAGTCGAGAACAAAAATAGCGCCGGAGAGGAAACGCAGACGACAATGTGGATCAAAACGCAAACAGGGCGTTGCCATTACGTGGTCGGCTCTCTCGGTGGACATTTTGCGAGACGCAAAACACGACGATGTCGGCGTACACATCGGCGATCAGCGTAAGTCTTCGGCTAGCGTCGACAGCGATGAAAGCCTAAAAAATCTCGGCAGAAAGCTTCCAAAAAGACTACCCAACACATCTTTCGACCCGTTGGCCTACACATCATGCCCTTTGCCGCAAAACTCACAAGGGTAGGTCTGAACACTGTCATTCCGCCGCCGCTGTCGCCGTTTCCCTTGCCTCCGTCAGAACCGTCGCCGGCCTTATCAGCGCCGCCGGGGAACTTCTTTGTCGACATCTTCTTGGCCATCTGGCCGAACGTCTTGAGGCCGAACTGACCGTCGCCGTCGCCACGAGGAGAGTCAGCGGGAGACGACAAAGAATGCCATGGAAGGCCGCACTGGCCGTAGCGGTTGTCCCCCCAGGCGAAGAGATGCCCCTCGGAGGTTATGACAAGGGTGTGCTTCGCGCCGCAGGACACCTTCACGGGGGACGAGACGAGAGACACAAAAGACGGGAGGGAGGGACCCGACTGGATGAGTCCGGAGGTTCCGTGGAACGCGCATCCAACTCATGCGTCACCTACAACGCTGGCAGGCGCACGGCAATTGTGAAGTGTTTCAGAGTTCGTGGCTCCCCTTTGGGAGTTAGGAGGCTTGCCTCCCGGGGGCGACGCAAGAGGACATGGCCATTGCCAACACGGTCGAATCGTTGCATCTCAATGTCGTGACGTTGGATTGTGCTAGTCTTGCGTACAACAACCTGCAGAATATGCCTGGAATTCGCATCATTTTGTTTCTTGCCGTGACTTTTCGCGTGTGCTTGAGTGTGTGCTTCTAGGATAGTGGCGTCGCTGCAGCTTATCACTCGCTCTTACGCCTTCGTGTCGAACCATGGTCTGTAGGACTTGTGTGCGTTGCACAGGAATCCTATTTGTGCAAAGCAACTTTAGTACATTTGTTGCCAAGACTTTCTTCGTGCGGAAAAACGTCCCCAGGGTATAGAACCAGTGTTTTCGATATTGGGCGTGAAGCACACGCGCCACGGGTGGTCCGCGGTCCTCGGGCGTGTGCGGTAATAATGTACCGACGATCCCCCTGCGTGCCCCTGAGAAGGAAGAGTGACAAAAGACTCGCTTCTGCAGCTAAACACGTCCCGAAGCATGAAAACAGGCAAAGTTGGGCACACCAGTCTAGACCACACGTTCACTGTCAACGGCGGTCAGAAGTATTGCTGTAACACGTGGGGGATCCGTGGAATACACATGGAACGTATCGCAACGATGGCAAGCACACACACACACACGCCTACCCTGATTCTAAAAAAACTCTGCCACGGCGGAAAAAAAAAAACCACCTGCACAACGTGGTCCGCGGAGAGAGCGGCCACCCTGACCGGAGCCTTCAGCCAGAACGGGCTCCCCGCAGCATCGGCCCTTGTCCCCGCCGCCCCCCCTCCTCCACTTCCGCCCGCCGCCGCCGCAAAAA
>FN648435.1:185709-217925 GCA_000310025.1 Ectocarpus siliculosus
CTTGGGCAAGGGGTTTTTAAACAAACCCCCCCCCTGGGTTTTTCCCTTGGGGATGGGTTTTTTTTCGTTGGGAAAGGCCTTTTTAAAAAAACCAATTTCTTTTTGGGATTTGGGCACCCGGGTTCCGTTTTTTTTTTTTCCTCGGTTTTTTTTTTGGGGGGTACCAAAAAGGGGGGTGGGGTAGTTCTTTTTGGGGGGGGTGGGGACCCCCCCCTCCGCGCACGGGGGGGGGTTCCCCCCCGTTTGTTTTAAAAGGGTAAATTTTCCTGGGGGAATTTACCCGGGGTTTAAAATTTTTGGGGGAGGGAAAACCCCCAAAAAAAAAATTAATTCTTGGGGGGTTTTCTCCCGTCCCAAGGGAATTAACCCAAGTTCCGGACCCCCTTTAGCGGGGGGGGGCCCCCCTTTTTTGGGCTCCCCAAAATCCCCCCGGGCTTTTCCCCTTTGGTTTTGGGAAACCTTGTTCGGGGGAAACCCCGGGGTTTTCCTCCCCGGTTTTTTGGGGGTGGGGGGTAAAGGTTAAAAGGTTTCGGGCTTCCCGGTTTTGGGTTCCCCCCCCCCCCCCCCCCCCCCCCTCCTCGGCCTTGTTTGCCATCGGGGTTTGGGTTTTCGTCGCTTGGCAACGACGTTGTAAAACAAGCCAATTCACTTCGTGAACTCGGCAACCAGGTTACCGGTTTTTTTTTACCTCTGTTTTTTTTTTTTTGCGGTAACCATGAATGGTGGTCGAGTAGATCATGTTGTGCGGGGTCGAGAACCCTCACTCCGCGCAAGGGGGACGATCGCACCACGTTGTGTTAAAATGGTCAAGCATCCTCGAGGCAGTTACACAGTGCTTACAACTTTCTCTGGAAGTGAAAGCACCAGAAAATAAATTAAGTCATACGTAGATGTCATCCGCGCAAGGAAGTAAGCACAAGATGCCGAACACCCTTAGCAGGATGCAGCGCACCCTTCATGCGACTCGCCAAATACCTCACGGCGCTTCGCGCTTGGTGATGTGAGAGCCTGGTCCGGTGAGAACCCGGCGTGCTCCGTCCCGGCTTTGTAGGGATGCGAGGTCAATGGTCTATCGACTACGGCATGCACGACTATGAGTACACCCCCCCCCCACCTTCCAGCCCCTAGTTTCCACTCGTGCCTACCTTGACCTGAAGCATTTTATCCATCGGAGTAGCGCAAACGCCCAGCCCCCTGAGGCATTCTACGGCCGAGGATAGGTCGCACTGGAACGGTCGCTTTACGCCAATGTCTTCCTGGGTAGAAAATAAAAAGGCGATACAATTCAACACATCGATTCACAGCCGCAGGTTCAGCAAAGGACAGCACGCAGCGGTGAGATAAAGCAGCGTGACTGGCTGCAAAACGACGGCTGCCGCCTGCCCGTGGTCCCGACCTGCGGGCTTTATCCTTGCCGCAGTGAAGGGTACGGGCGTTCCAAAAGCACACAAAGCTCCAGCTCAAACCTCGAGAGTCAGCGCGCGCCGGCAACCTACAATAACGTAACTGCCACCACCACGATCAACATCGGCAACTACAACGACCGAGTGGCATCACCAACAGCATCCCCTTCCGTCACCGCAGACAGCAACAACCATCGCCCCCCTCCCCGGCAAACAGCAGCAGCAGTAGCGCATGCATGTTGCACCTGCGTGTGGTACCGGAGGAGCGTGAGGGCGCGGTGGAGCTCCGCGTCCGCTCCCGCGTGCAGCCCCGCCAGCCAGGCGCCCAGCCCAGGCGCCAGGCGAGACATGAGGTAGCTCTCGGTCACTTGCATCATCGTCACCTTCAACAAAAGACAAGAACAAAAAAGCGGGGGGGGAATCAACACGCCTCCGCAAGAGGAAATTTCGCCGCACCTCGGGCACGAGGAACACGTGGATTCAACAAAGCGACTTCTTGGGGGGGGGAGGATATCGCAGTAGTCTACGCAGCAAAATTGATTAAGCAAACATTTGGGATAAAGTATTAAATCCGAGCTTTGGGGTTAAGGTTAAGGTTAGGGATAGGGTCTGCGTGCCCCCTCTCTATTATTTTTCTAAATACTCTTTAAATCCTGCGTAGGCGGTCCGAATATCGCCTGTTGGCCCCGTTCTGTCGGGCGAGAGACCCCGCCTTTCAAATGCTTCCACGGACGATTTGGGGTTTGGGCACTGAGAGCGAGACAGGCGAGAGGAGAAGGAGTCATCTTGATTGCGGGGTCCAGCGTGCCTTCGTTCCTTTGAGAGGGTCGGTCTCCGCATCACCCTGCCACTGACATGCAACGCCCTACACCCGAACCCAACGGCCACAACAACTAACGCGCCGCCCGTACGACCTCTTTAAGAGAGAAAGAGGAAACGAGAGAGGGAGAGGAGGGAGGGAGGCGTGTCGCCTGAGCACCGGGCAAGAGAGCGGCCCCGCAAAATCTACCCCGGAACACCGGCACCAACAATATAAACCCCGTCTACCTACACTACCTACCTCGCGGCGCTCCATCGCCTCCGCGTCGCCGTTGCCCTTGACACACCGCGAACGGGTCAGCGTGGCCGCGGTCAACCTCCACTGCTCGGCGATGACGGCGCAAAGCTCCTCCTCCTGGGGTCTTCGCGACCGCGACCGCCGCACCCGCCCTTCGTCACTCTTGGATTCGCCGGAGCCCCCCCCGCCCCCCGGGTGGCCTTGCTCGGCACCGAGACCGTTGATGATAGCGGCCTCGTCACTGGCACGAGCACTACCGCCGCCGGCGGTACTTGAGCCCCCGCGAGCCGCTAGGTTCTTGGAGCAGTAGCCGAGCACGGCCTTGGCGAAGCTGTCCATCTCCGCGAACATGCCGTCCACCTCTGCGAGCAGTCGGGCCCCAAGCATTTGGTTAGGCTCTCCGAGATAGGACACACGGCGTGCTTGTTCAAAACGTCGCATGTCGATGTCGATAGGTCGAAGAGCGCACACATCTGGAGTGAATCGTCTTGGTAAAGCAGTGTCTATTCGGCTTGTAAATCAAACCGCGTGTTCGCAGGGGGGGGGGGGAGCTGACGAGGCCAGAAGCACGCATCGCGTAATGTTGGGCCAGAAAGGGGAGGTAGACACATCGAGAAGCAGAGAGAGAGAGGGAGAGGAGGATACAAAGAGCTCGAAAGAGGAGCAACAGCCGCGAAAGAGGCCACGCCCGGGCGTCGTTCAGTTCCGCGAGCGATAAAAAACACAGGAAAATCTACTCATCCTTAGTCCACCAGCAACGACCAGTGCCGTTCCAGCGGTGCTGCGTTTCTCACCAGGGTAAGACTTGAGGACGGCCGTGTACTTGTCGACGGTGATCATGTCCAGCTCCCCGGCGTTCTCGGGCGCCCAAGACAGCCCTCCCATCAGAGGCCTCGAGACATGCATCACTCTGACCTTTCGCTCTCTTTTTCTCGACTCCTTCCCTCTCACGGTGGTGGAAGTCTTGGCTTTGCCGCTTGCGTCGCCCCGCTCTTCCTTCTCACCAGCGGCGTTCGTTTCGACCATCTTCACCACCTGTGGCATGCGAAAGGGGCGCATTGGAGTAACCCATGCGCGGCGGTTTCGCGATTATTTAGCGCCAAGCCATCGTGTTCGATAACACGCGGCCGATCGTGAGACTAAGGTCGACAGTGACAGACAAGCCTGGAGAGAGTTTGTGGAATTGTTTTTCGGTGCTTCACCGTCCGTATCCCAGGGCCCTTCTTCCTCTCGCTCCCCTCATATTGCCCATGTTTGCTTCTCACCGCCCCGCCCCCCCTAGATAAGAGTAGGAGGACCCAAGCCGGCTTTCGTTCCACGTGGTAATCAACACAAGCCAGACCGACGCACGGAGCGGTGAGAAACACCGCCCTCCCCCCTCCCATCAATTAACCAAAAGCACAAAAGACGCACAAGCGAGGAAAACAGCCAATCAGACGACAGACCAGCCAGCAAGAAGACAAGAAAGGCAGGCGGAAATGGCGCCATTTTTGTCCACCTTGGCGTTGGAGTTCGCCTTCCTTCTAGCATCTGCTTCTTCCGTCTCGCCGCCGCCATCACCAACCGCTGCGCCCCCGGCGTCCTCCTTACCCAGAGCCCCCGTCGTGGAATCGCGCGTCCTACTACCCACCGCAACCACCTCGGCTGCCGCCTCCGCCGTGGCTTCAGCTGCTTCTCGGGGAGCTGCCGTGGGCGGACAGAGCGGTTTCTCACCGGCGGCAACGAGGTGCTGGCCGAGGTCCTCCGACAGCAGCAGTCGCACACGCCTCCATTCTGGAAACCCAGCCCCAGTCACCACCTGCTGGGCAAAAATCGACAGATGCTTAACATTCCAAGCTAAGGGCGCGGTGAGTGGTGGAACGTACGTGTTTGCAGAGTGTTGAGGAGGCGGGAGGCCAGACGGAAGAAACCCTTGACAACCGGCGTTTGATTGGAGTCCAGTAAACGACGCTTGCTCTAGCAAGCAACAACCCGAAATTACAAGATCTACACCGAGCCACGGACAACAGCATTGAGCCCGCGCACTCGGGAGCACCTAACGAGGAGAGGAGAGCGCATTATTTACCCACCTCATTGCCCACGAGGGACACGGACCAGCCGTCCAGAGTGAGAAAGTCTCCGGGTACTTCTTCCGAGGGGGTCAGGACATGCGCCCTTGCCTCCGCAGCTGTCAAATCTTCCTGCGATAGCGATGTGCTCTGAGAAAAAGAGCCCGAGAGGAAGGAAAGGGCAAGTAACAGTCCGGGGGGGGGGTCAGACACATAGGAAGCAAGTGAGTGGCTTTGAATGGAGCGGTCGACGCGTGGTTTGCTGCTGGGGAGACACGCACCCAGCAAGAGTGTGACCGGTGGGGCGTCCCTTTGCCTCTGTTCTCACGTCGACCAGGCGAGTGACGTACCGCCCAAACACGAAATCGTCTCCTGCCACCACTGTTCTGCGTACGATCGACCCCGTTATGTATGCCGTACGTTGCATCAGACATCACACCCCCTGGACCAATTTTCCAAGCTCGACATCTTCCGAAGGAAAAGCAGTGACGGTGCCGAAAATGGCGGCGTTGGAACATGTCGCTTTCCGAAAACGGATACTACAATTTCGGCATCCTCTCCGTCGTGGAGTAATCGAGCTTTGGAAACCGGTCCAGGAGGTGTGATATCTCACGTCATGCAACCTACGGTAGCCCCCCATCCCCCCCCCGCACATACCGCTGTCGAGGTCCGCGTTCCGCCGTAGTCATGAATATTGACGGTGACGCGTTGACGATCGACACCGAGTTTACCTCTATGACTTGCTCACCTGAGGAACGCAAATTACGGTGTCCCCTGTCCCCGCCACCACGGCGGCCCATATCTCGGGGAAATCCATCCGTAGCATGTGGAGGAAGTACGCACCGCTCGCCTTGAGGATCCAACATGAACACGAAACGAGGGCGACGGTTGAAAGCGCAAGGCACGGTACAGAAGGCCTCGCTCAGGGGCGGAAATGCGGGACACCGGGGAGATCGGAAAGCGGGGTTCAGGTAGGTACCCTACGGTGTGCGCTGTGCGCGTGCGTGCCCGTTTGTTTTTTCGTTCCGGCATACTTGAGTAGTTGTAAACACCTGTATCCAAAGAATGGCCACGCACACGTGGGGATTATTGCGCATCCAAGTCTACCTCTGAATCCCGGTTTGGCGCCTACAGCAGTAGTCTCAGCCTTGACACGGGTGAAATACATGTTGCATACGTTGATTTTAGCGGGGGTTTGGCACTTCTTTGTGAATGTCCTGGCCGTGTTCTTGTTAGGAGAACTTCCGTGTGCACAGCAAGTAGTTATCTATGTACATGTCTGCATGTTGCACTAATACGGAGTTGGCGGTGTCTCCGCGTTACGCCGTCAGACTGCTGTTGTATGTAACGTGCCGCTTGTTGGTCGTGAAATAGGCCTTTTGTTTAGTTGGGTTAGCAGTAAGGGTGCGACTGAGCGGGGAGCTCAGGGTTACACACCGACACATAACATCAAGAACCCACGGGTTGTTCACGAAGCACCATTCCCGCACCCAGAATCAACAGCCGTGGCTGCTGCTGGCTGGCGGAAGAACAGCAGGGACGAATTCGGAAGTTTCGCCGCACATTTTTAAAACGCCCACACACCGTGACGGAGCCACCCTTACATCGTCGGAGCTCTTTCTCGACCGTCCGAGACGCCCAGCTATCCAGCTTCGAAGACTCCTGCGGGCCATTACCCCGTCGCGCCTTTCGTGTGCCGCGATAGCTGGAGCTGCAGCAGAATCCTGCTCCTCGTCGCTGCTCCCAACGGCGTCCGTTCTCTGGAGAGTGCACAAAGACGCAATTCTGTCGATGAGGGTCAAATACCGGCTGCTTGCTCTCTGGAGTCGCCCTTCCCTTGGCTCCCCCTTGGCTTCTTCTGGGCAATTACCGTTGCCAGCCTCACCCTCAGCATGTTCCATGCCGAATTATTGTTCCATTATGGCCGAATTGTAATTGTTCATTGTGTTGTTCATTTCGAGATCCACTGTCACCAGGGGGGCTCCGCAGAGCCGTTTTGTGGGTGTCGAGCTACATGTACGCCTCTCGTGCGCATCATGCGCAGGCTGCAGGTGGAGCAGGCACTTCCTTCGCGTGACGAAGAACGAGTGGAGGATAAAGTGAGATGTTGAACATGAACTATGAGGACGCCCCCCCCCCCCTGCCTGCGGCCCCCGGAGAAGCACTCGTCGTTGACCACTTTCGACGAAAGCACGGCGTTTAAGCTGCTATTCTTACTTCAAACTACTGTAGAGTGTACAACAAAATGAATTCCCCAGGCTCGCTGTTCTCAGTGCAGCAGTTGTAGTCAAATCGGATCGGATATTACAGATAGCGCCACCACTAGCAAGAGCACTTGGCAGTCAGGAACTTCGGGGTTCAAACGAGAATGTAGAGTGTAGAAGACTCCGGTAAAAGGTACATCCAGTAGAAGAAGACAGCCGAGTGTTTTTTTTTTGGCCTCTTGGTGAGGAGCAACATATGCGTGTACTATGCTATACCCTTCCTGCCTCCTTACACCTTGCTTTCGTCATGCACACGCCCTCACGTGGTCCCCGCCATTCCATGCATCGTCTGTTAACGGTTAGTTGCTGGGGCTCATAGCCGTGTATCTCTGTCACCAAATGCTATCTCTGGGGGAGGACGAAATCAAGTTGGTGTTCAATTTCCACGCAAGGCTGGTAGAACGACACATCAAGCATACGTCCCGCGAAATGAACACCTGGGGATTCAAGCAAGTGCACAGGTTAATCTTTCTGGCCAAACGGCACCGCTGGTACGTCAAGGCCTACCGGGTGAGCGAAACTTCAGTCCGAAGCAGGCAAGAGCAAAAGTTGTCATCCCATGCACCCTCTATCGTGGTATCGAGTCCATCAGCATACCGTAGCCCTTCCAACTCGCTTGAGCCTACGACACACAGGAACCCATCAGAGGCAGGGAAGATGAGTTTCCTCCTTGTTCCCTTTTTCGTGGCGTGTCCCAACAGGTTGAGGGTGCGGGTTCGCACGAATGTAACGGAATCTACCGTGTTCCGCCGGAAGATGCGGCGCACCCTCCACAAACGCCATACCACGACCCGGTGGCGACACTCGCTGGTCCCGAGTATATCCCGCAGAGCAGGTAACCTCTGGCCTACCTTCATGACGACGGGGGGGGGTCGCGCACTATCAAGAAGGAACACCGGGCCCTACCAACGCGTCGACTGGTACATCAGGCGAGTGCCACATGCGGAAAGACTCCACACGGCCGCCGCTAGAGCGTGATTTTGTTCCATGTTAGTTGTGTGCATGATTTTGTGGCATACACTTCAGTCGTTGTTCCGCGTCTTGGAGGCTTGTTGTTCTGTCCAGAGAGTGGACGCGGGTGCGGGTTTGCGGAACCGCGCGGGGCAGCGGGTGCTCTGGCAGGCCTGTTGAACTATTATTTGGTGATGGAAGAGAACCGGAGGATTCGTATATGGTCGCGGCCACCTGCCTTAGCTTCGCTGTCGAGGCAGCAGCCGAACCCCTTCGGTAGTTATTGTGTTGAATCGTTACGATGTTTGCGTATGAAAGGCCTAGGTCGTCATTTGCGTTTCAAAACCTTCCCGTTTTACATGTCATGTGCATAAGGATATCTTCGACGTCATCAGTTGAGAAAGAACGGGCTGCCATCCCCCGCGACTGTTTGCTACCTGTGCGCACGATCTCGAACTGCCAGTAACGATAATGCCGCTCACCAAAGCCGCGGGTCGAGGACGGATCTGTACTGCTATGAGCCCCTCTCGTATTCGCATTGTCGCGATAATATTTAATCGCCTCGCCCTGGGGGCTGGGACACGGTACGAAACGTCTTTTTTGTTTTTCAAACTCGGACCAGTCCTTCTTACCTTTCTTGCCAGTACTAGGGACAACCACGGATGTCGAGATGTTAGTAGAATACAACCTTTTTGAGGGGGTTTTCCTACCGATGTTCTTCACCCCAAGACCCTACTTTGGGTAGACGCCACGTAGGACATTCAAGAGGTTCTTAAGCGACTTGCGTTTGGTCTTTCGGAACGATCCTATTGGCTGGTTTTTCGTGTGCGACCTTCTCCTCTGAACCTCTTGTGAAGACAATGGGGAGACACCCGATCCCCTTCCCGGCGGACTGCCGTAGAACCCCTACCAATTTACATACCGGAAGTTTATCCCAATGTGGGTCCGGTATAGAATAGGTGGGTATCCGGACGAGCACTGCTAGTTGATTCCGCGAGAGTGCCCTCCACATCTTGGGCATTGACCCGACATTGCGAGTGTCGAGGGAAACCCACGCAAGTGTCGTTCCTGACTCAGTCAAGGCCAATACTGAGTATGTAGAGTGGCAAGTTCGCGTCCATGAACACGCGAACGACTGTGCTCACAGTCAAGCCGAAGTTGACCCATGTGTTCAGGGTATCCCTTACATGAATGCCAAAGTGTCAGCCATGTTTTCGGGTGTTTTTCCACGTTTCGTCTGTTTTCTGGGCAGAAAGAAGGCCTTGGTCCGCCCCCGACGGTGACACCGCTCTCCTGTGAGGGGTACCTTTTGCCCTCCAGGCCAGGAATACGAGACCCTTGAGTGGAAGCTCGCCAGTGGTTGGGCGACAACGACGTGCGAAAGGGTTCCGAAGTGTAGCCTTCGCGTGCGTTCCTTTGTACCGGAAGGTCCGAAGAACAACGTATCACGAAATTCACCTTGCTAAACCTAGAGCACCAGGACCTTCGGCCGTCCGTCAGTTTGAGGACTTGGGCGGCTGCGTTCGGTTCGAGGGTATTCAAGATCAAGTGAACTCATCTTGAAGCGAGACTAACGTGGAAAAATAAATGGTAGAATAGAAGAGCTCTCTGGTCAGAGACGCAAGTAGTTGTCGTGTGCTGTGGACGTTTCGGACCTGAAAAATGTAGTTATCGTGGTGCTTGCAGGTTTCCAATGAGATCTTCAGGGACAAGATCTACCAGGAGGTAGTAGACGGATCATCACATATTCTAAACTTGATGGATAGGATAGGCGACACCCTTACAACCGAGCGCCTGGACTTCATTTGGAGCACATGTGTCCAGCAGGAGCCTGAGTTGAAGGTACGATCAGCCGCAGTGCCCGCCTCGCACGAACGCAGTGAAAATCGTCCATTCGAGCGATGTACGACTCGGAGTCATGTACACCACCGTATTGTGGAAGCACTCTTACGCCCACGTGTCGTGGCCTCCTGTCACGTTTGACGTTCTCAGTAGCCCTAAGATCAAGCCCCCGGCACACAACATCAAAAGCAACTAATAGCCGGTCTATTGCGCCGAAATTGGCTTCTGTTGTAGGCTGTGCTGAGCATCTCGCTCAGGCGTGGATACCACGAGGCCCTGCTGTTGACGCTCAACTTTGCTCTTCCAAATAGTCAAGCGCCACTTCGCAACCTTTTGGTGCTCAGTTTGCCTTGAACCAGGTGCTTGCGGAACTGACAATGAATATGAAAGACGAGCTGAAGTTGCACCTTTTTGGGAGAATGCGGCAGGGACCTGGTGGAACAGTTGGGTGGGGGGGGGCATGAGGAGGTGCTCGAGTTTCTGGAACGTCTCGGGTGCATGGACGGGTGTACAGACGACTACACCTGTATCACAAGGTGTGACCCCACCTCGCGAGCGAGCATGGTCATTTTTCGCGACAAGTAGTCAGACCAAGCACCGTGCTTGCTAGGGTAGACATAATTGGTTGCCTCTCACCAGTAATTGCCACAGCTCTGAGATCGACTAAGGCCGTGGGCGTTTCGAGACTGTAGTACTTCGAAAACTCACCAATGGTTCGAAGCTTCATGCATCTGTTGCACCAGCGTGTGATGGAATGTGAAAACGGAGCGTGGAACGTACACGGCCCCTTCGAAGATGAAGTCCGTACGAAACGAGCATAACGCATCCATACCCCCATCCCCGATTCTAGAGCTTCTCTCCCAATTTACATACCACATCCAATCGTTTGGGGTGAGGTTCGATGAATGTCACATGATCTTCCTCCCTTTGGCACCCAGTGTGTCGTCCTCGCTCACCGTTGGTTTGCAGGGGCGAAACTGTGCACCAGGCACTGCAGGATCTGCTGTGGTCTCTCTTGCGCGTTCCATACGTCTTAAGTCACCCTTGCTGGGAGACAGCTTCGGAGGTTCTGGTGCCAGCGGATGAAGGTCAGCGGAGGTCGGATCTCGCCGATATCTTGGAAAGGTACAGAGAGTTTTAGGAGAGAGAGAGAGAGAGAGAGAGAGAGAGAGAGAACAATGAGACCGCGAGCACGTGGTAATAACCTCCTGTTGTTGGTTGCATGTAACCGCTTTATGTGGGGAAGTAGCGTTAAGATGCGGGAAGACAGTTGTTGGAAAACGCGAAGGGTTGCTGCTGGTACGCGTTCACGTGAGTCTTTCAGCGTGTTCCCCGTCCTCGTCACGGAGCGCGGACGGCACATATATCAACACTGTACGATACGTGTTGATGCCACTACCGTTTGAGTTTTCAGGCGCATTAGCTCCTGCCACAATTCGGCAGAGCTGCCACCCTCCCTTGAGGTCGTGTGACACATGCTGGAAAGAAATGTCGACCTGGTGAATTGTCTCAATGCGCCAAAGGTGGACAAAACGAAGCCGGTGTTCTCTGTGTTTGAGCCGTGTGCAGTACTAGTGTGTAGTCTTCTTGCTGTTTTTCCTCTTCAGGCGCCAGGAAGCTGCCAAGCGGTAGATGTTTCAGCCTGGAGCCGTACGAAGGGCCGTTGGAATATAAACCGCATGCGTGATTGAAGCACCCCTTGGTGTTCTGCCGACCCTTTGCTGCCCCGTTCATTTTCTCGGATGCTCTCCAGAAATACGTTCATCGACTGCTCCGCCTTAAGGACGAGAGCGGGAGTGCCGCAGACGACGAAAAGCAAGTCAAGGCAAGATGGTTCTCCGCATTCGAAGCCCAACCCAAACATTTCCGAAATATTGGAGTTATCGTGTGTATCCCAGAGCACGTAGCAGCAGAAGCTGACGTCCACCGACGCAAGTCGATGAGATAGCTCATAGAGCTTGTAGCGGCAGAAGTACTCAGTGGAGAAGAAGATGATGCAATGTTGTAATTACGGCGCTTAGGTGACCAACACAGATTCACACAGATACGCAGGTGGTCCACAGGACATTGGTCCAGGTAGGACGGTGGTGATGGTATGCTAGGGATGGCAAATTTAGAGAGGTACCCAGACCGACCCTGGGTTCACAGAGAGATCGCAAAGAGTGAAGTCGATCACAGAACGACGATACGAACTACGCAGCAGTAATTCCTCCTCTAACGTTACATTCCGACCGACATACATTACGCAGCTCATGAGCATTGACTTGAACGGGGAGACAACTGACCGTTTCCTTAGCATCCCGAAGTCTGAATCAATCAACACGAAGAGTTCCAGAGTCTGTTCTCAACTCACCTGTGGAAGCGACATACATTAAGGACCTCAACCTGAACCAGGATCCAACATTTCGTTATCTTTCCGCCGGTCCGTGCTTTTCCTTTGTTACGGAAACCACACCCGGTCTGCACAACAGGTCACCGGGTTCGTCGAGAAACTCCAAGAAACGGTTCGTGGAATCTGTCACGAGCCACTTCTGGACATCTACTGGAGAGCATCGACACTGACATGTTCGGCGTTGTTTCGTGGCGATGCCGGTGCAAAGCTCCCACGGCGCACACGGCATGCCTCTTCAGCTTGATGACCAACATGGACCATCCGCTTAGATGTGGTGGGTGCAGATCATCAATGACATTTGGTAAATCACGGAGCAGTGGCAGAGAAAACGAAATACTCAACTTTCACCATGCAGCCGGAGCTGCAGACGCAGATTCTAGCGGGGGTTAGCTTGTAGCAGGGAACCTGGCATCGTATCCGCGGAAAAATAGAATAGATGAGGAAGAGCATGATGGTGGGTTGGACCGTTCACTGCTCAGCTGAATTTGTTGTTTTGAGGTCTCTGTCATGTGACTACCGCTTAGTACGATGGCGCCGAAAAAGCCAGAGGATCAGCTGTAGTACAGCTGGGGGTGTCAAGGTCGGTTTCCCCTCGCAATTTACGTTGCCGCGCTATCGTACGTCCCTCGCGTGGTGATGCGGGGTAGACTGTGCATGAAGTTTTGGGTTTTCAACGAAAGAGCTGGTATGATTCGTCCGTTGTGCTCGCGCATGATGACCAAAGAGGGGGGGAGCCAATCTATTGTTGTCGATATCAATGACGTATTCAACCCAAGCTCAAGCATCGGTTAGGGTTAGGGCGAGTACGTTTCAACCATGCCTTAATTGGAATACGCCAAGGTCGAATACGTTTCAACCATGCCATTATCAGAATACGCCAATTTCTTTCCTTCTCGGAAAAACACATCCAACCCATTCATATCCAATGCCACCGGAAAAATGTGATGGCTGTACTACCATACGTAGGGAGTATCCCGAAAAAATGAAGGTAAAACCAACGTGGGACAAACCTCGCACACAAATACGTCCTAGTGCCGTCGTTACAGCCCCCCCTGCCGGAACCTTCTCCTCCAATCCTAAGAAAACAATACCAAATGTATTGGACACTTCCTGCCACATGTTCCGAGCTATCGATCGCCCCTCCGCTATATCGGTAAAACGCGAATATACACGTCAACAGTTGCATACCTTATTTACCAAACACGAAACATGACATCCAACTCCGGGAAACATTCGTACCTCATGCAGCTTTCGCCTGAAACTCCAAAATCCCCCCTCCTCCACGAGCTTTTTGTCTTCCTGCATTTCAAACAACGCTCTTTCAACCCATTTCTTCCACGAATGAGGCCAGAAACGCACTTCGAAAGAACGTTTCTCAACGCAGGACTAACATCCAAACCAACTCTCAAAACCTCCAAAGTGCGAATTGTCCAGTTTCTGCAGGAAAATCGCGACTGAACGTGGCTTCATAGATTATGGAGTACCGAGTTCCATGCGCAACCGCGATCCAGTTGCATTCAGTCATATGGTAAAACACGACTGAATCAAGAACCTACCCCAAGATACTCCGAATACCGAATACACCTACACATTGTCCAATCCCGCTTCTCCGTCACCTGCTTCATATACCCCACGGATCGTATCAATATGCTTATCTATCTGCGATCGGTCGTCGTGTTTCCCCCACAATTCATCACTACACCATAGACTCCAATTTTTAATCCAACTAGGCAAGACACAGGTTTGACTCGCCCGGAAGCGAAGGGTGACGATCAGAGGCAGCCCAAAGCACCAGGGACGGGACCCCGCAGTCTCAAAGTCACGCATACCCAAAAAAGCCAGAAACCCCGTAGAACATGTCGACCAAACAACATGTCGAGTCCACCAAAGCAAGCTTACAGGTGGTTTCAACCTCAACTCGCTGGCCCCGCAAGACGACGAACTGCACTATAGAAATAAGACCTATCACTTTAAATACCAAACAATACAAACAAGAACACGCTGATACACCATCACCAAATGTGGACGTGGGCCGTTTCGGTCTCATCTCGAAACATCTCGTTACAAGGTGCTTGTGCCCCCTACTCTAGTACACCTTTATACATCATTCCGGGGAACGTCGTCTGACAGCAAGTATCGAATATACAGGTAGAGGGATGAACGATGGATGTTTGACTCCTAATTCGGGCGATGCCTTCGTAGAAGGTTCTTCATAAGAAACCCTGCTCACCTATGGCGCACGAACATTCAGAAATTCCCGAGTCCGACATAACCTCGTCCGCAGCGCTGAAATCAACGAAGACAGCATGGTAATGGGTATCGACACGTCAGGAGTGACTGTCCCAACCGGAACTGGGACGCGCACATGTCTCAGTTTTACTTTCCTTGGTTTCCAAAGGCTTGTCAGGTGTCATTCAAGAGCTTTCCTCTGAGAGACCGATACGGGCTCTAGAGGTCTCACAGAACGATGAACGAATGAATAAACGCACATTTTTGACCCGCATGCCCGGGGCGCGAGGAATCAGATCATCGGCTGTCCTGCACCACTTTAGACGCCGTCAGCAAGTTTCAGCTTGATTGGTGCCTCTTGCGTTTACCTTCGCTGTGTCGGTGGCAGGCCTTCTCACGCACGAAACAAAAAGGCCCGATCTCGATGCATTTGCGCCTAAACCTTGTCTTACTCCTATATACAGCATAGGGGCTCCGCGGGGGTGGACCCTGTTACGGACCGGGTACCCTCTGCGCGAGCTAGAGTCTTCAAATCACAAAGCGAGTGCCTCACTTATAACCTGCTCGACCTAGCGTGAAACGTCGTCCCTAGTAGCCCACGATGTGTCTCCCACAAGCGGCTTGCGGGAATTGTGCTCTAAGCCCCAAAATAGGTGCGAAAACGATAATCGTTTTTCGGCCCTCCCAGGGGGAGGGTGTGTGTGCCTACATTAGGTGTGCGGGGAGACTTTGTACGCTCGTGCCCTTGGTGTATGTATCAATTGAAGCGACGTTGACCATGGGGTGCAGAGGTGGCGTTCTACCTTACACACCGGCTAAAACAGCTAACGATGCCATCTCGACAATTTAGAATGTAGAGTGCCTGCGTTCCCGCAAGATCGGATTAGAACGGGCGTATCTGAGGTCTTATGGTTGGCCTGTCAGGTGTCAAGTCTATCAACACCAAGCCGAACTGAAACGAGACAGGGGCAAATGCCGACCCTCATGAAAGGGTAAATATCTCATGTGCCAGCACGACCCAGGGGTCAGGGCTCGTAGATTTCATCCGCATCCCTGCCGCATGAACCAGAAAGCGTTGTCGACTTCTGCGACAACGCAATAGTCTACAGTCTGCCTACAAAGCGCCCACCAGAGAGCGTTGCAAGAATAAAGTATCATCGAATTTCGACGATATAGTATTGTGATACCATATGTACGTGTACTCTCTATGGATTGACACCTGCGCCCACCGTCAGCTTTCAGATGTGAAATATGGGCTTGTGTGCACCGGTGTTGTCATGTTGTGAACCCTCGCGCGCACCAGCGGGATGTCATTGTTTATCGACATGACGCACATGGGCGGGATGCAGTCCAACTCAGGGTTTCCAGACAAATCTCTGCACAGGAACAAGGGCATCGGATGTGATGAAAGATTGGCGGAGGGCGACCAGCAACTCGTGACGAAAAGGGCAAGCCGCACCAAGGGCATTCAAAGACAGAAACTGACACCACAGCTGCGTCTTGACGAACTGCCGGTGCACACCTTTAAACATTGGCCCATTTCACGCACGTTGAAGGCTGTGGACACCTTTGTCGCCACAACCGAACTTTGTTCACGGGCATCGAGAACCGAGGCTATTACGCCTTCCCGAACGAGTGCCGCATACCAAACAGAAGAAGCAGCTGACTCTCAAATCACCCCCCCGTGCCCCTCATCAGGTACCGCGTATGCCAATGCTGATTTATATTCACACGCACGTCACCGATGGGGGAGGTGTCTCGCTAACGAATATACGAATCCTGGGATTCAATGGAATCGTATTCTTGCCACAACTGCCCAGATACTTCAAAACGCTAGGCGGAGGTCAGACTATCGAATGAATTCGGCATTTGACCATTTATCGAGCTGAAATGCTGACTACAGGCAAGAGCAACCCGAATATCCCTGGTTGCAGCATTCCGAAGAATGGGCCAACTTTCATGGACGTCCGTATTTTGAATCGAACAGGTTTCTAGACGGTTGGAATTCAACCTGGGTTTACCTACCTTTCAGCGGATTAACGTTGCTGTCATAAGAAGAGGATATCGGCGGTGGAAGTGGGGACATACTCAACGATGTGGACTATAGATATGAACCATTATTTAGTGTCGACTACATTTACAGTTTCGATATCGAACTCATCTGGTACGCATAGATAATCAGACACGCTTTCATTCTCACGGTTGTGTGAGCTGCTCCAGGTCGTCGGAAGATGATATCCGAAAGAAACGTCAGCTCGTTGTCGTCCAAACGCGTGTCGTTTAGTTCACGGACAGCATTGTGGGAAACCGCGCCATAGGGGACAGTTCCAGCGGTAAATCAGTTGTTGAAAGTTCCGTGTAAAACAGAAAACTTGAGTCGAGATATTGAAACAGGTTATAAAGAGCGTGACCCGAAACGCCACATACGCTATGGCCGCATGGTCGACAAGGTTCATCGTGTACCTCTCCTCCAAACCAAGAATAGCCCACAAATTAACCCTAACCGTGGCAGCATTCAATAGGAATCGCTGGGCACATAATGGTACCGCCAAAATGAATGGAACACTTGCCTGTGACCACGGGAATCGACCGCGTCAAGACGGACAGAAGAAGGTACTGAGCAGAGGGAACGGATCGGTTTTTTAATGTGAAGACAACAACAACAACATCAACAACAACAACAACTTACAGGACTTCCAGCTTGGACATCCCAGAGAAGAGCTCCCGGTGGAGGAATCCACAATTGTTATCGTTGAGGAACAACGTCTCCAGGTTGACGTTGTCCCCGAAGATGTGGTTCGGGATACTGATGTCCACGTTGTTCTCGTAAAAGTACCTTCGAAAAATGAGGAAACCGTTGGTGGTGAGCAACTTCGTTTGGTCGCGAATGATCGCAACATGTTCACGGCGTCGCGTCTTTGTGACGGTTCCTACCATTACACGAGCGACTAGTATTACTGGACGTTTCACAATTCCAAAATTGTTTATTTCAAGGAGTCTCCGGGGCGGACGAAAGACACCAGGAATTGACTCCATACCTCCGGGATGTGAGTAATGCCGCGAACATAACTAACATACTCCTCTGTATTCGTGCAATTGTCTTTGGCTGAAGGGCACGGTTCACTCGATCCATCCAAATCGCAATAGTGAACAACGCTGCAAGTACGACCCATCTATACTCTTACAGAAGTCACGAAAATAAGAGGTTGCATCGTATCTGCCTTAAAAAACTGATACGATGTTGCTCCCCATTGCACATGTGAGTGAACGTCTGCCGTCAAGATTGTCCATGATTACCCCCATCTTAAAGATGCTCTGCGTTTGAAAGCCTCATCGTTCAACATTCCAATTGAGTATACGGTTGCAATCTCCCCTCCACTTCTTCATGCCGTCTTCCACATGGTACTGAGGCTAGCATTCACCATGACTCGCCCCTGTCCGCAATTTGCGAGAAGCAGCTGCAAATGCCACGCATTGACTGTGTTCATTTTTTGTCATTTGCGGGCGGGCTCCCTTGTCTACCACATGTATCGTGTATTCGGCTGAAATCTTCTCACAACCGGCGAACAGATCGTCGTCCAACTCTTCCAGCCAAAAGTCTCGCATCTTCCTGTTGTAATTTCAGTGGGGGTGCGACGTTCATTGAGGACACTATTTAGAGTTGGGTAACCGACCATCGACATACCAGTTGTTCTAGCCCCTATTCACTAGCCTTCATAAGGACAGGCCGCTGTGTTCTCCGCTGCGGTCGTAAATAGTACGGAAGATCTTGACAGGCCTGAATACGCGACGCTGTGGGGTAAGCACCACCCACCATCAGACAGCATCTCTGAGTCGTTGATTTGAAACAAAATCGACGGTGTAAAACGGCAAAAAGGGCGACATGCGACTCAAATCTCATGCACGAACATTGAACTATCTTGGACAGGCATCATGAGGACTCAATGGAACTCCTCAACGTACCATTGAACACTCGAATGTTCCGGTCTACACTTCCAGATTCTCCAACGAAGTGAAACCCTGGCAAAGCTTCCCCGGAAGCTGGACAACTGGGTTATATGGTCCATGTATCTGAGCATGAATCGCGACGACGTTGACATCACACATCAGGTCAAACGCAAGAGCGGCGGAAGGTTATGCAGCTCGAACTATTATACAACAACGGTTGCCACCAGATGGCTCTGCAGTCTCAACATTGGTTGCTCGTAGAATGTTGATGAAACGCAACTGTTGTGTCCTTCACCGGAAACTTCTAATTGGCTCCACCAGGCAGATCTCCGCCCACAGAGTTCCAATCGACTTCCGACAAAACTGTATCGTGTCGGCATTGGCTACAGCAATGTACGTAGAGCACACCTTCTTTTGAACGTGCGTGGAAGTCGCAGAGGGAAGGGATAGCAGAGAGAGTGTTCACCAGCTTGTGAGAGCGAGTGAGAGAAGTGTGTGTGAGCTGATCTGGTGGGCGAGCACAAAGGACCTTCTGATTTTGTTTCGACAATCCAAGGCGGAAACGGTGAAAACTCAAATATTACATTTCGCCTCCCGCCGACCGCCGCCCGCCTCTGTTTTTACCCGCAGCAGGCCCACTCGGCCCACCAGATCTCCCGGTCTCCCATCTGAAAATCATTGGAAGATCTACTCTACGTTCTCCATTCAAGCCATGCACGCATTAAGAACGGAGACAGTGAGATTTAGTCTACCATGTGAAGACCGTGTATATTTGTAGGAATGTCATCGTCGGACCCATCACTACAGTACAGTAGAAAATAGTGAAGGACAATTTCATATACAATTTATATTTCTTTCGAAGATATGCGTGTACGAAACCCGAGGTCTGCCTTGACGATAAATCGGGTGACTTGAGTAATCCACACAGATTTCCACTGCTGTACGGCAGTCAAGCACCCTTCCACCGGCGTGCCAATACAGACCACGGCTGAAATTCACAGGATAAAGTATAAATACATTGCTACCGTGTGACGTGCACAATCTCTGACACTTTAGTCTACATTCATGTAGTTGAGAGATGAAGTCCACAAAACTGCGCGACGTAGGATACCAAGAATGATTATATTGAAGCGTGCTGCGGTGCGGCGGTCTTGCTGGCTAGACGACCACTCTGTCACGTGCGAGCGGCTGGACCGTCATGCAAAATGTAAACTTGTTGTGTACTTGAGTATTTATTTCTGCCAATCTCGGCAGCGAGCCTTTCTTTGCCCTTCTTTGTCAAGGACACGAGCTCGAACAACCGCTGCTGTGTACTTTCCAGTGGAAACGATCTCGCGAACATTCAGGTATGACCCGAAACGCTGTCTTGTATGTACTTGTCCGTGCTGCGGCCATCGCTGAATACGATGCGCGCGTTTCTACACAACCCACCTGTCACAGCAGCGGCGAGTCTACAGTGGTATCATGACGACAACCTAAAAAACATGTCACCACTCCTGACGTTTCGGTGTTTCTGGCAACCCCGGCATCGAGCCTTTCGACGTTCTTCCCTTCAACGGCGCGATGATCGTCATAGACCCCTGCGTGCAGTAACAGTACCCTCCGTGCAGTAACAGTAGTCGGATTTCCCCTGGCTTCTTTTGTAGCTGACTTGCGAGCAGAGAGAGACAGTTTTTGAGGGGGAATCAGGCGCGAGGTTCGCGTTTCTAGCCTCGGTTCCTACCCCCTTCTCTCTCTCTCGATCCCTGATGATCTAAAAGAAACCTTTAATGATGAAGCACCTCAAAAGAGAATACGAAAATGGGACGTGCAAGATACTCATCTCCACATTCTTGCAGGCAGGCTCTCGCGGCCTCATGGCGACCACGCCAAGCAAAAATGCAATTGATCAGAATAGGGCCGACAACAAGCGCCAGAGATTCGAACCCACCGTACCGCCGTGTGGTTCACCGTACATGACATGTAAGCGAGGCACCACACGGAAACAACACGGTCATTAACGTCGTCTTGTTGTGTGGCATATAGCGGCAACATGACCGCGGAGAAGCTTGGAGCCAGCGGTCGTCTGACCGGGATTGCCGCAGACATCGCCGTTTTATCTGGAAGCACCGCATAACGCAGTAAAAATCGCTGGGGGGTTGCTGGGAAAGCATGTTCTGGGACTACATACAACGCTATCGCTTGGACGTCGGAACTTCGTGTCGCTTCAACAGGACGCCGAAATCGATCGTCGGGGTATCATCTTCGAGATTGGACCGAATCTACTACATCGTCAGTAGAAACTACAGTAGGGCGCCACCCTCGCCCTCATTGAGCGGGGGGGGCATAAGGTGATGGAGGAGATGGAGGAGGAAGGCAATGGAGGGGAAACAGGAGTGATGTTGAAGTATAGCGGGAATCGTGGGCAGGGCGAAATCGCACCGGCCGATGTGCTGCGGCACGTATTTTGTGCATGATAGGGAAACAATCGAAAGAAACCCGTCGTCGTGAAAAGGTGATAAAGGTTCGATCTCATTGTGCGGAAAATAAGTAGAAATCGCCGAGGTTGCTGGAAACGCATTTTCTAGAATGTCGTGAAATCGCTGGTCCACCTGGACAGGAAGTCGGAATCGACTGTGGTGGAGACGTCTCCAAGTTTGGACCGCAAGATCAACCGCTGGGGGTTGCTGGAAAGACACATTCCGGGACGCCTGCAGCGCTGTCGCTTGGACGCCGGGACATCGGGTAGCTTCGGGGAGCCGGAATCAATATTCGGAGGAAAGGTTTCCGAGTTTAGACCGCAACATCGCTGCTGCTGGGACAATTTCTTTCCTGGATGCCGGAGGATCGTCACCATCTGGGGGGGGCCGGAAAGCATCGAGTGTGGGGTCGCACCGACATCTACAGGGCAAGATCGCTCGGCTGAATGCCATGAATAATCCGAGGAACGGGCGGGCGAGAGGCTTTGGAGGTTATTCGGATGTAGTTGTACTGTAGAAGCAACACGGCATGCATCAAGTATTGGTATCGCAGCTTGCCTCGGGCAACCGAGCTGTGGTTCTCTAGGAGTTTTTTTTTTAGGTGGTATGAGGTGCTGCAGGTGCGAGAAGGAGGTGGATAATAATGTGGTAAATCCCCAAGTAAAGCGGGTGTCAAACATGGCACAACATCATGGTCGAAGGAGCGCCCGCGAATGATAAGAACAAATCATAACGTGTCCGTCCAAACACGGCGGAATAATCTATCACGCATCACGTGGCAGAGGGGTTCCCCGAACCTCTCGTTGGCAGGCCTGTCCTGGCCTCGAGGCATATGAAATGATGTATGTGTAGATCGGACAGCGGGGCTTCGATTTCATGGCAGGTGGGCAACCATTCGCGCAAATATTATGTCGAGATCGGAGATAAACTGCTGTCTGTGCGATAGATGATGTGGTCCGCCGATAGGTCAACAACAAATAGTAGCTACATACGTCGAACATATTAGTATAGAGAGCATGGATAATTACCACTTTTCATCATATGTACTTGATGTAGCTGGTGAAGATATTGTCATAGGAGCCGACAAAGAACACTATGCGCGCACGAAAGAATAAACAGAACAAACAATGCAACCGTTCACATGCGGCCGAAAAAGTAGATTCACTCTTCGCGCCTCATATTCGGGCTCCGGTCGCATTGTTCGTATGTTGCCCCACGAAGACCCAACGTGCAGACAGGAAATGATCACAGTCCCTCAGAACGCTAAACTCTATCGGTTGTGTGATTACAGGGCAACTTACTCACCAGATCTGGAGAGGACACATCGTGAAATCACGAGATCACCTCCTCGCCCCGTCTTATACAATACAGGATAGATTTTGTTTTTGCGCCGCATTCCACAGACGGAACAAACGATCCCCGGAGACGCCTCTCCCAAAGCACTGATGCGTTACCCCAAAGGATCAAATACGTTTGTTTGTTTTTTCCTAATATGACACAACGAATCCATCTCTACCATCATCGAAAAGAGTCTGAGACAGATTAGCAATGAACTCATAGCGTCAGAAAGTACCTGTATGTCTACGATTTCCCAGACAGCATATGGGGACATCTCCCCTGTGGGTAACAGGCTCAACAAGACAGTTTGGTAGCTGTCTTGTGTGTCTCATATATGTTATGTTGGCAAGATGCAGAAGAAATGTGTTAGGGACTGTTTGGTAGTCTGGCGTTTTGTGTGTGGCACCCTTTTAGTCGTAGGGCATGCAAACTCCCTCAATTTTCAAACGTGTTTTCAGTGTGGTACGCGTATGTACCGGGTATGCATGTGTGCGGACACATTTCGGAGTATGTGCGGACAATCGGGAGGAGTGGTCTCACCATTTTCTTACCGTTTTGTGCAATTTCGTGTGGTTAGATGTGCAAATGGCACGGGAGAACATTCTCTCATCGTTGCCTCCTGACGTGGTCGCCGATAGATGCGTGTGGTCGAGGTTTCATCACCGACATGTGGGTGTGTGGTAAATGCAGTGGGTATGATTACCTATCTATCTCGTCCGTGTGTAGGCAGAGGGTATAACTATCTCTCTCATTAGGAGGCAACGTGGACCACAGGTAAAGACAGGGTCTATCATTTCATGCATGCTACTTGTACACATTTGTATTTGGCATGGGAGGAAAAAGAGGTTGTTCTAGTTTGTAAGCAATTTTGACGGTGTACTGTATGGGCAGGGGGAGTACCCCCTGTGTCCGTGTTGTGCCCACGTGTTGCCGCATCAGTTGGCAGCATGTGTGATGGACAAGTAGACGTGGAAGGGCGGCGACAGGTGAAGGCAGCAGCAGTATGTTGTGCAGGATGGCATGTTGGGCTTGTACTGAACGTAGTCCATCCTTCGACCACACACAAAGGAGATTGTTCGTACCTGTGGGGATTGTTCGGAGTCGTGGGTCAGCCAAGAGCAGCAGCAAGGAGCAGACGCAGTGCAGAGCTTTACAGTCCGTCCTCCTCAAGTCCTATCGGAGATGATTACCGTATATGACACAAGATAACACACCCCCTGGACCGATTTTCAAAGGTCGATTACTCCACGATGAAGAGGATGCATAAACGAAACAATACGTTTTCGAACAGCTCTCGACGAGACGGTTCCAACGCCGCCGTTTTCGGCGCTGTGACTCTTCCTGCTGTTGAGAAATTGAGCTTTGAAAATCGACCAAGGGGGTGTGTTATCTTGTGTCATATACGGTAGTATCGCACAACGGCTGGATCCGAAATGCCGGCTAGCTCCGCAATCCAAGAGAGGTGGGTGGCTGAGCTAAAAACGGAATGACTGCATGCGTGCTCCTCTCAGCACTCTCAGCAGATAGATGTGGCTGGCTGGCTCTTTGAAGTGCAGATTTCTGGTTCAGCGGAATTTGTCGGAATTCCCAATTTTTCCGTTGTCACCTGGGTGTATGGGAATTTTTTACAATAAAGGTGCACAGAAATCGATTATCCTAATTGCAAGGGACACGTTTCGTTTTCAGTGTTCCCCCTTGCGGTTTCGACGGTCAAATATGCGGTTGCCCACAGATTTTCGCATCGCTATAAGCTATCATGCTCCTAGTGAAGTATGTGTGTGCAAGGTTGGTAGCGCAAATAGCGATTTAAACGGGATTTTTACGTCATTAATTACATACCAGCGTTCTTATTTGTCACATAGACATTGCGGTGTACGAAATAAAGTAACAACACTTCAGGAATTGCTCAACAGAAATGAAGTACTTCCTAATAAAGCAAAACATAATCAAGACAAAAACATCATATGATAGCACGCAAGCTAATCTAACAAGAAAAGTCCTTCGTATCTATTCGCTTCCAAATACCCAGCTCCACTTTCTTCCAGTATGAATTCCGCACCACAGATAGGTGCATTTATACCCACAGTGTTCGCAGTCACTGGCGAGGTACGAAAAAGGTATATACGTATAATTCGACTAGAATAGTAACGGGCAAGCATGTCAGCCATCAATCTGGCTGTAGCAGCTTGAAAAAATCGAATATCAGTTAATATGGTGTAAAGTGTTAAAATTGTGTGTGGCGTGCTGAGTTTGGCATGCTTTGGGTAGAGTAAAGTGCTAATAGTATTAGTTAACATGAGGATATTCCTTGTCGGACACCGACGAGGTTTGTCAATATATGCCTTTGTAACGGCAGAAAGGCACCACCAGACTCAGTGTACATGTAACCGAACAATATTTGTTTTCCTCTTTGTTTCGACTGCACGATGATACCACATGTTAGAGCTGTTGATGAAGCCGGAGGTATCCCAAGGACAATAATCAGCGGTTGTCCAGCACAGCGCTGCTAGCTGTGCCGCTGGTGGTTTGTGCTTGCATTCATGGTACATTCGCTTGGATGTCTGCCACAGAAACGACGGTTAATGCGCTCGTCCTCGTCTCAGTTACGACGTACTCCCTGGTTATGCTATTTTATGTCAAGGCCATGTGGCATATGCGGAAGCAATTTATCATTGCACTGAGGTGAGGTTGGCGAGAGATGGCACGCTCAACGCCCTTGCAAGATAGTCGGCAGTTGAGGCACGTTAGGATTCAAGTGCTTTCGTGTGCATACAGTCCAATCGGTTTTAGCCAGGGCTTGTTTTTTACCGTGGTAGACATCAGGACCGTGGTTATCCCTTGTGGTTATCTGACCTTTTGGTGGACGTCCGCCCGTGGTCGACCTACCGTAGGACGGACCCTACCGTGGCCAACCTAGAACCGACCATTATTCGTGTGTTGACTTGTGTTGGCCGACCACGCGTGCCTCCGTGCTTTCGATCTTTCAGGGTCAAAAGAATCTACATGCGAGCACAGAAAAAAAATGCACCCAGCAATCGATACGGATGGACGTATGGATACGTACATACATACATACGCTGCTGCTGTGAACCGCGATTAATTTGCGTGTTCTGATGATGTTCACATGTACAGCAGTAGTGGGCCCTTTGAGTCATTCGTAAACCGAGCCTATCTGCATTTATTTACTGCATATATGGTCAAACGTGGTTTTGCTGGTGTTTCCGTCATTCGAAGGAGGTTGGGCATCGATCGCCGTGGGATATATTTTACAGCCCTAATTACAGTTCTCAACACATCAATCTAATCGCCATGTGTTTGACACACCAGGGGGGTCATATCACCAAATTTGTTTGACATTTGATACCCAGCTCCGAAACGTTCCGTAGCTAAAAATAAAGTCATTATTAAACTCGGTTCCAATAGTTCTCCCGGTCGGTGGCTTCTTTTCCCCCATTATTGCCTCCCGCTTGGTCTACTTCGGGGCCTGGTTTCTGACGACGTGTTGGCACTGGACCACGTCAAGAACACACTCTTCTTGGCGCCGAACACGTCGTCTACGTTTTGTCACCAGGAGGTGGATGTGTTCACAAATGAGAGTGTTGAGAGATACATACGCATTTGGGTTGTTCTTGGCGTTAGGCCTCTCGCTGTCGGGGCGCGTTTTTGGTACGCACACAGCCTCTTCCCGTGTATTACGGTTGATGGCGGATGGACACGGGCGGACGCCAGGGTTGGACCACCATGACTCAGATCGTCGGTCTAACAATTGCACATCTCGCCCCCGCTCCCTCTCCGCCGGGGAGTCGAGCTTAACAACTCAGCAACAACCATCGCCCTCAGTACGAGCTCATGCAACGACGAAAGCCATACCAAGCAAGTGCACGGGTTGGCGAGGAAATCACGCGTATTATGTGTTGTGCCGATCTCCCTTGCGAATACAACTCCCGCGACTTCTACCTGTTGAGGCCGTCGATACTCATACTCTAATCTGGCAACCATGTTCTTGTACCAGACAGTACTGACCCATGCGGATCAACCAAACAGTTTTCATCATCAAACAGCATTGCAGTGGTAGGGGTTCCTAGTACAGCACAGGGTTGGGTGGTGCATACATAACGACAGCTATAAGCAACCGAAAAAGAGGGTAGGGTTGCTACGAACGGCAGTACAAATATGAAACAACTTCATCAACCGCTGCCTATTAACCTGACGTGAGAGACAAGAACGACGAGATCCCGACGCTCCAAACCAGAAGCTCGACATGGCTGCTAAGGTGCCAAACAGTAGAAGCCCCCAACAACTCAGTCCTGCCTTCACGGGTAGCCCCTCCCCGCCCATATATTGACGACTCTTTGACCTACAACATTCACCCGCGACGGGCGGAATTACCTTGTCGGCAGCTAGGTAGAAAGAAGCGATAGCGGAACCAGCGCCTTGGTGATTGCCAACCTGTGATGCAGGTCGGTCGACGTTGTGTCCGCACTTGGGGTAGGCGATCCCTAAGCTTTTCGCGGGGCCTTCGGGTTTATGTCTGGAATTCCGTTCAATCCATCGCCACGACGAACGCACTTTTGCCGCAGGATGTGCAGTGTTTCGAAGTCCTCCGCCAACACCAGACATTCCAAACGATGACTCCCTATGTCACAGATCACCCATGCTGGCGTGCCTGTCTGGGAGCATTGGTACTCTCCGGTCCTGTTCGCTGGCATACATGGTTCTTCTATCTGACCACGATGGTGGCAGCAAGGACCTGCTTACATTCACAGGAGCAGCTGCCGTGTGTACGCTGATCGGGAACCCTGCATCACTAATTGGTACCATGTCCCTGATCTGGTGGGTGGTTCGGCTGCTGGTTCTATATGACCCAGCGAAGAGGAAGAGATACGGGCGATACGTCCAGGAAAAGCTCGTCGTCCGTGCTCTCGGCTGGTTTTACGTTGGGCTGCAGGTAGTCGTGTGGGCAGCAGCTTCATCGTATGGGGTTACCAGGTGATGCGATAGTCCACAATTCGACAAGTGTTGTGCCGCTCTTGACGACGGAAGTGGTTGACAATCACATAGGCGTGATGCTCTAAGCAATTCAACCCGAGTTTTCGCCAGTGTTTCTCTACTTTACGCGACATTCCCGGTGGTACCCAAGAAAGCCCTCGTCTGCCTACTCTCAGAGATCGGGCAGGAAATATTTGCCTGTAGAGCAAAACAGAGCGTATGTATGAATACAACACCAAACTTTCACTCACTCCGTTGCCCAACACGGCCCCCTGTGATACCAGGACATCGACCTTGCTGCTGCTCACCGTGGATCCATTCGGATCCCTTCTTATGGTTGCAGCTTGCGCCCTCCTTGGGGGTCGTTTGAAGAGGGTGGAAGACCTGGGTGGCCTGTCTCAAGACGCTGCTCTTCTCCGGGCCTGGGTGATCTTGATTCTGTGTGAGAACAAACAATATTGCGTCACGTACAATAAACATTTAGAACGTCATGGGCAAAACTCTTGTATCACTCGCATTATTGTCAACAGCAAACATCAATTTGTTTTGCTTGCAACACGCGTGTTCTTTCAATTGAGTCCCTCCCTCACTCCCTACCTCGCCTTTCCGGTCAGTTGCCTTCGTGGTAATCTCTGCAACTGAAATGCCTGCGGTGGTCTTCAAGTACTGCTACGCCTTTCTATCGGTGGTCGGCTTCCAAGTTCTTGTGTGGAGAATGTGAGTAATGGTGTTTGGGCTACTGATATACAGACCAATGAACGACTTAATGCATCGATGACACCATGAATAAGCAGACGGTTCAACTTTGTGTTAGCAAAGCGATGGCCCACGGTGTACCGTCAGGCTGTCCATGATTCAGCGTGGGCTGCCCATGCGATGGCGCACAGGTCGCTCAGGGACCGCACTGGGGACACGTTATTGTACGCTCCACAGCCTAGACCGCCAATCCATGTCGAGTCCATGCCCCGCCCACCGGTGCCTAAGGCCAACGACCTGCCCACAGATCGACGAATGGCCGTTTCTGTTGCGGCCCAAGGGGTACCCATGGACCATCCATGGACCGACCCACTACCAATGATAACCCATGGGCCATCCAAAGGAGATCGCTACAAAACACAGACAGTAGTGATTACACGTTGTTCGAAAACGATGTCGAATGACAACCCATGGGCGGCCGACAGGCGGTTCCGGGACGTCTACGGATAAAACTAGGAGGACGGTCCATGGGCGGCCGACGACCCATGACAGGCAATGGGTGGGCGAAGCGTCAGTAGCCTTAGTTGGTCCGTCATGGGCTGGGCCGTGCATTAGGGTTCATGAACCACCCAATATATTCGATCAGGAAGATGTCCCATGAGTCAAACCCACGGGAATCCCATGGGACGTCCCATGGGACGATGACGGTCCTTTGTACCACCGATCGACAGTCGTGGGCCACCAACGCCCGTTGGGTGGTCCATGGGCGGTCTGTGGGTCGCTCGAGGGACGTCGCGAGAGGATGATACCGGTGAAAAAAGGTACACGTGGTGGAACACGCGACGAAGGACGCACAACGAACGACGTGAAGTCACTTGTGTAGTTTTCTTCGGTGCGTTCTTGACGGCAACGTGAAGCGCCCTCGATTTCGACGCGAGAAATTCGAAAGACGCATGAACTGGGATGAGCAACCACAAAGAAGTGCTGCAGGGGTCAACATGGCTTTAGCCACCACCCCGGCCATGACTCGGTCGTGGAACACTTTATTCTTGCAAAACCGCTTTCCTCGGAACAGGTGGTCGATATTCACCTGATTTCTCATGGTTCCATTATCACAGGGTCCCAGGGTAAATTGTACGCTAGCTGGTGACTTACAGCCGGGTCGTGACAGGGATAATGGCGTGATGACCGAGGTTACACCCTTTAACATACGGTGCACGGTCATGGGCCAGTCATGGTATAGTCTGGCCCGGTTACAGCGGAGAAGGGTTCATCATAAGTTTTTAAACACCTTTGATGCTCACTGCCGCATGTTTTAACGTTCATGTCTCTGCACCGTGCCGTGACTGAGTCAACACTCGGTCATGCCTCGGTCGCTATTCAGTCGTGGCTTCACTCAAGACCCCGTCCTGACACCAATGCCATGACCGGGTTATCAGCAAGTATTGGCCTTGTCCCTCAAATGACTTTGGGCATGACTTGTCTATCTCGAGATCTTGACTTAATCATGACGGAGGTCATGACGAGGCCAATAGCGCCAAAACCTAAATTGGTGGACCTCTGCAATATCCAAACGTGCGTTTTCTACAGACTGACGCGGCCATTCGCTTCCACCTCCCTATTCTTGGAGGAGTTTGCGTGCATCACAGCATGTATGTCGTTTCTGGCAAGTTGTCCATCGACACGAAGAAAGCACAAGTTTTGATGCAAGTGGCGGAATTTGTGAAAGGCGCCATGGAGTTCACGCACCTTCATGCAGGAGCTCAAAGGGGGTTTCCAAGTTAGAATCTTATCGAAAGCTCCCACGGCTCCTCCTAGACATATTGGTAGGAGTTTGGAAATTCTACTTCGTTGTCCACGAACTCCGCGAGCGCCCACGGGCTCCATGTGGTAGAGATGCAAAGCTTCTATGCAATCGATCAACACCCACGAAACTTAAATGGAGGTTCCCGGAAGTGGACAGGATATTTTCCTTACGGAAGCCACTATCTAAGCGCTTTCTCTACCTTATGCGTGTTGGTGGACGGTACAAAAATATTCCGTCCTTTGGCTGTACTCGCATGCGACAATCGTTCGAGTGGGGACGATGCATGGCGATGCTAAAGCAAACTTTGGGTGTGCACCGTAGGTGCGCATGTTCGAGAAGACATCGAAAGGATAGCGGAGGTTCCGCACAGTCTCACTTAAGTCACTTAAAGTCCGTCGCAAACATATCTTGTAGTATCCCGTTCGACTGGCAGTCCGTGAGACCAGCAAGACGCAGCTTCAGGTTGACTATTGTTGCTGTCTCTAACGGGCAGAGTCCGCCTTCTCCATCTTACACGCTTCCTGACGGCGAAATCGATTGGCAGCAACGTCAGGCCGGTACGAGAGTTTCTCCAACTCGACAACGGTGGGCAGCAGGATACGGTAAGGTGGTTTTTCCCGCGGTGGATCACTCATGACAAGAGCATAATCCATGTGGCCTGTGCTGCTGGATCCCCGAGCTTCCACTATCACGAAAACCCGCTGGCGTCTGTGATGGGATTTCTTCCTCTGAAGGAGGTTTTCGGAGAGTTTTGCCGCAAAGCGCTTTGCAGTGAGGTAAGGTAGTAAATAGTTGTTGCTGTCTTCACCTTCGAAAGAGTCTAAGCTCCATACCCATATATACTGTGCGAGGCAAAGAACCGACCGTACGAGCGAAGGGCGCAGCCCACTGTAGTTGGAGTACAACCCGGGACTGCGATCATATGTCCATCAGTTCCCCGCAGAGGGATGTTCATATGGTGACGAACGCCAAAGACTATTTCGAAGTATGCCATGTCCTAGTTTTCAACAGGGTATGTATTCTGACCATCAATCACTGTCAGTCATTACCTTGTGCAAATACCGTACGCACGCCGCAACGTTTCCACGATCTAGGAGGATTATCTAGATTTGACGTTCGAGGGTGCGCACCGGTGGATACGTTGGTTTTGATGCTCGTATAGTTTAGAAGTACATATTACATGTTCCTCTCGCCCGTTCTCTCCGACTTGATGAACCGCCCAGTCGTTCCAGTTCCTGGTTGACGAGTCGGAATACCGAAGCAGGGTTATCGCCACCCATGGCAACGAAGCGACAAAAGACGACTTCGACGGGTTCATTGCAATCGTCAACGAGTACATCAAGGACAGCTCTCACTCCGAAATCAACATCGACAGCACCCTAAAAACAAAAATAATGACGATTCGCGAACGCTCAGCATACGATTCGCTCGGCAAGGTAAACGGGGCATGTTGTACGGTGGAAGCTTGGCCGATAGGCTCTGTACATGTCTTCTGCCGCGTAGCAAGAATACATGATCGAAACTTTGCCTCTGGCAGCCCTGTGCTGTCGTCGCGTATCGTGTGTCAGGGATACGTAGATGTTTTTGCTGGGCATCTTCGTCCGTCGGATCCCTCGAGAAACTTCGGATGATGTTCTCAGCCTTGCAGCTCAAGGAAACGATGGAAACCTAACACAAACTATCCGATTTGATATATGTGAAGTACGGTGTTGACCTAGACGCTGACCTACGGGCAGGTTGTTGTTGTTGTTGTTGTTGTTGCGTACACAATACGAAGAGGGCAGATCAATTTTCAGGACCTTCACAGTCCGTATTGGTCCAACTGACGCGGGTCCCTCCCATAGTCATCCGCTAGGCTCGAGAAAAGGGGCCGGTAGATACACTTTGGAATACCTGCTATCTAAGGACAAGTAGCGCTAGCGACAAACATGTGCTGGTATTAATTACTCGTGTTGGGGGCAAATATGCACGATAAACAGCAAAGCCGATCGACGGGAGAGATGTCGAAATAAATATCATCCCCCTTTTTTTTGGTTCACCAGGTTGCTCGAGAGGAGATCTTTCAACTGGCCGCGAAGGAGATTGCAAAGATTTTGGCAGACAATCTACTCAGCAAGTTTAAGGCCACACCTGAATACAACGAGATTACCGCCGACATAATGTTTTAGGCAAACGAGACCCCTTTATGATGGAGGGAGATGGCCGATTTCTGCGTTTGGGTTGATGTACCCGGTCGTGACACCGATCTACGGCGGTCTCGTGGTACGTGATATGTGTGAAAGTTATGACTGTCGGAGGCTGATGCTCGGCATGTGTGTCCTGACTCTCTCCTCTCTTTCTCTGTCTTTTCTGAGTGTGACTTCTATGCCCGAAGTTTGGAGGCGTGTGCGTGCCAGAAAACTTCTTCTCGCTTCCGGGTCCTTGTGATTGACCGAAGTCGACATGATGGCAAACAAGGGCAGGGAAACACAGTAGACCAAGGACTGTTTGGGGTACATGGATACAAGATCTGATCTGGAGAGTATGTGAGTGCGGGGGGTATGTTGTTGGGGGTCCAAGTGCGGGAGCCCTCGAGAGAGCACGCACATGTGCTTACTGGATAATACCTGGTCTCTGTCACCTTGCTCAATACCTCTGAGTGCTGGAAGGAGCACAGTGTGTACAATTAAGGTTTATGCCATCTACATTGCAAGAGGCTCGCGGATTCAAATTCTGGAAGCACTGCCACAAACTGGATTAAGGACCAGATCAGGGGGGGTATATTATGTACCGAAAATGGTTGTTCAACTAGGA
>FN648435.1:218025-238820 GCA_000310025.1 Ectocarpus siliculosus
GTGGTATAGTCTAACCTATACGAAGTATATTTTTATTGCATAGGATTTTGTATACGGGTGCATAAACTTATTACACCTACCTTTTTCTTTTGAGATTTAGTGAAGGGGCTTTCACTCTCTGCGACACCCGGAGCAGTATGTGATAGCCTGTCTGTGTGACGACGGGAATCGACCACGTTAAAAAAGTGTTGAAAATGACAACTACTTATTATACTTGTGCAGGCGCGGTCTCTACAGATGATCCATCATCTGATGAAGAAGAGAGGTGGTATTAATAATGGCCGCTGCTGTAGTGGGCGGCAGTGGTACAGAGAGATCGGAACGGGGTTTGTTTTTGATGTGAAGATACAAGATAACTACTACTATACATACGATACTTATTAGCGTATACAATACAAAAGGTTCGGGACGTGGGTGTCACGCCCCCCGGGGGTGACGCAAGACCGCATGCGCATTGTTCAAAGGGCTGTATGTCATGGACTATATCTTAATGTTCGGTAGTGCTCGGCCCCGTACAAAGCATCGCATATGTCATGGGAGGGAGGAGGTGGAAAGGGTTGGCCGACGAGAGCAATTCTTATGATAATGTTGTACAACTGTTGGGCAGCTGCAATCTTGACATGGGTACCGTACGCAGTGGGAACAGACATGAGATGGAGGTATTCCGGGACACTTGAGTTGTCCAGGTTGACCAGCTATCTGAATGTTCTCTGAATTGATTCCAGCAGAGATGGAGTCGAAAAAAGTGTTTTGTCCAGAGCCTGGTAAGGGGTTATGGAGGTTGTCGTTGATGCGGTCGATGAGTTGCGTTCTGACCAGTTGGTGCATGTTTGGGGTCGTTGAAACTCGACGAGTAATGCATCTTAGAGGGCATGCTCCATCACCGGTTTCTTGACAATTTGCCAGGATGCTTGGTTGTTGTTGTTCCCATTGTTGGTGTTATTGCCGTTGTTGTTGCCCGCACCACCGCTGTCGCCATAATTGGGCGATGTGCTGTTGCCATTGTTGCATCCTTCACCTTGGCCATGGTGACGAGGTAGTTGAATGTCAAAAGTAGGGGGAGGTTGACCAGTGGCTGCAACAGTTAACTCAGAGAAGACAACGTTGTGACGTGGGGGATGTCGTTGACGAGATGATCCATGTTCAACGAGGCATAGGATATTGTCCCTGCAAGTTGTACGGCTAACGGCAACGTACAACTGACCGTGGCAGAACACCCATCCCCTGAGGTCGAGGCGGACTTATTTTTAAGTGTGTCCCTGAGAATTGTCGATGGTCATAGCGTAACACAATCTGACAGGGAATTGGTAACGGTGAAAGGTAATACCGCGCGCTGCCACTTTGACGTCCAAGCGGATGCGTGGTATATCAACGATGGAAGATTCATCGGATAGAACTTCGGGTTAGGCGGGGCAGGTAACATGTGCGCCCCGACCCTGACGTTGGCAGGCTACTCCCGGCCTCGAAAAAGTGGGTAATAATCCGTTGTAGAATGGAATTTGATGACAGGTAGGCAGCTATGTACGACCCCACGACCAATTTGGTCGATGTTTGTTTTCGTACAATGGATAGATGGATGGATGGATGGATGGATGATGACAAGGATGGATGTGTTCCAACGAGAAGAGAAAGCGGTTCACCACCGCATATCCGCTCATCATCCCAGTTCCATCCGAAGGAGAAGGTATCCGCTCTAATTTCGTCAAACAAATGCGCGCTCCAACAGCAACTGTCGGGATGCTGCAGAACATCCTCCGCGGTGCAGGTGACTGAGGTGTGCCCCTTACCTCTCGTTGGCAGGCTTATCCCATCGTCACATCTATCTCCGACGCGCAGAGCGATTGTTACGAATCTATCTGTGGGAGTGTTTTTTATGCATGAAACTTTGTGCACCCATCACCAGTCAATGCTGTGAAGTTGGTGGTGTATGAATCATCAGTCACAATGAATCCATGGATGGATGTGTTCCGATGACGAAGAAAGAGAGTCATCAGTCATCAAGTGTTGTCAAGTTGTTGATGATGTCTGATGTATCAAAGTATACAATATAACACAACCCCCTGGGTAAGGCGAATGCAAGACCGAGTTGTTTATGCTTTTATGCCGGGCAACCACCCAACCAAGGAAACACAACTAACTTTATTTGTCCCCCACCTTCTTGGCAGTGGTATCAACATCTGCACTCTCATTTTCAACCCGCTGTATAGATGGTCGCCGACAAACATGTATATGCGCGCGTGCGTAAAAGAAGAAAAAAATAACTGTAACCATCAAACGCGGCGGAACAAGCACACTCCGCAGTGCAGGTGACAGAGGAGTGTGCCCCTAACCTCTCGTTGGCAGGCTTATCGCTGACGAATCCCGTTGTAGAATGGAAATGGCAGGTAGGGAACTAAAATAATACACACGTTGGCGTTATTGTACAACAATGGAGGATGCATGAATGGATGGCTGTGTTCCGACGAACAAAAGAAAGCCATCAATCATCAAGTTGTCAAGTGTGCATGCGAAATGCGGCGGAACATGCTCTCGCGTCGGAAGTTGCAGCGGTGTGGCCCGAACCTCTCGTTGGCAGGCCAAATATGTAGCACACAGTCATTCTAGCGTCGAACGTGCTGTGCATTTTGCTGTAGATTGAACGAGGCTTCAATTTGATGGCGGGTAGGCAAAGTTTAGGCACAAATTCGTCGAGATCGGAGAAAATTGGTGCCGGAAGCACCTGCTGCATGCTCGTGTTTCGGGCTTGAGAAGGCCGATCACCGACACAGCCAAACATTAACGCAGGAGGCGCTAATCAAGCTGAAACTTGCTGAGGGCGTCCAAAGTAGTGCAGGACGGCCGATGGTCTGATTTCTCGCGCCTCGGGCGTTCAGGCCAGAAACGTGCGTGGTTCGGAGCTTCGGAGTGAACGTGATCATTCATTCATTCATTCACATTTTATTCTACACCTCTAGAGACCGTAACGGTCTCCTAGAGGAAAACGACAATCACGTGAGTACGCAATTACGCTGCTATTCCCAGTTTTTGCCAGGTTCCGAGGAATTGTGAGTCCTTGCAGACAATTTGCCAGAGAGCGAAGTAGACATGACTTGCCGGTAAGCCGTTTTGGGAATGAACACATTTCTCATTGTTGAACCTCTGTGTTCGCTGTTGGCAACATAGATAGGCAAAAGCAGGAATATCCAAGCGATGACAGTAGTCGACTGTAAGCCGACCATTGTACGGCCATGTCAAAACGCCGTCTACACGCTGACCCACTCATGGAACGGGTTGTTCAATTCGTCTGTCGTAGCACGCCGTAAAGTAGAGACAGACGACACCTACCTCTGCTGCTGTTTACCTACAGTAGATGCTGGTAGATGCTGGCGTTACACGTGAGTGTGTGAAACGTTGTGTGTCTGAGGTAGCACCACGGAGGCGAATGTTTTAACCATGTCCAATCGCTGTGTACATCGTGCTGCTGTTTTTATGTTGTCAAGAATCAGTCGTGCTTGCCAGCATCAGGACATTCATTAGTGCATCGTGCCGCTGTACGTTGTGTACTTTAGTGCATCGTGCCGCTGTATGTTGTGTACTTTAGTGCACCGTGCCGCTGTAGGTTCTGTACTTGTCGCGCACAAAACTTGCCACCACCCCATCACGACCAATTCCAACGGGTGAGCCCCTGCTCGTTACAGCTTGGCCGTGATAACCGACACGGTATGAGGATACATTCGCCATTCAGTAAGCAACGATCTGACTGCCTTCATGCTGATGGCGTTGTATCTGGTTCGTGACGAGATTAAGGATGGAACGTATGCCAAGCCCATTTCATGTTTTGAAGGTCAACTTCTTCCCTGCCAAGATCGTGGAGCACAAAGACACAACCAGAGGAAGAGAAGACCGCCTTCGCACAGACCCTATTCCCTAATCCTATCCCAAACGCAGCTTTTCCGATCGAGTGTTTTATCCACCATGTTGTGCGAAGGCTACTGGGAAGAGAACGCTCCAAGTTCACATTAGAACTGCCCGGTATAGACCATCCTCCCGAGAGCATCTGCCCTGTCATCCATTGCTCTACGTGGTCGTCTCAAGGAAACGTCAAGAATGGACCCTGAACTGATCGTGTCCTTTACTAGACGAACCAGCCCTCCGGATGCGCGCAGCAAGGTGGCGCACTCTCCGTCTGGTCCTCCTGCGCCTCCCATCGCGCATGAGAGTGGGGTTGCCCCGCTCATCTGCAAAATAGCGACGGACGGGGGGGAAAGGTGTATTTTTGAAAGTACGGAAGGTCCATCAAAGTCATAAAGGTTTCGTAAAACATACGGTAGTAGTATTGTGAGTCGTCGAGCATGCTAAACCGCTATGAGATTGCCATCAAAGAATTTTCGTGTCTGATGCTAGAGGCGCCGCAAGCACCCATGTTGAACTTGGTGTCGGATTTAGCACAGCATGCCTTGAGAGATTTGATGCCCCCGGCTGAGGACGGAAGCAGAATGGAACTCCCAGCACTGCATTGGTCATCGTTTGGCGTCGGTAGAGCGTACCCAACGGTAGGGGATAGATATTGTATCTGCTTCAGTCACACACCCCTCAGCGTAGCCTCTTTTAGCCTCGGTAGAGCGTACCCAACGGTGGGGGATGGATATTGTATCTGCTTCAGTCACACCCCCCTCAGCGTAGCCTCTCTTAGCCTCGAAGCGGACAAAGCTACTCTCCTCCCTCTACCTCGACGATGATTGAAATTTCACCAATCTCCCTCACATTCGTGCAATTGACGTCGACCTTCATATTAAGCAGAACCCTTATGGTATTTGGGTCGTTTCTCATGGCCGCTACGTGAAGGGCCGTGAAACCTGACCCCTGAGAATGCGAACGGGACCGGCGAATTAGGTGCAGCAGAAACGGGTGGCGGATATCAGGGAAAATGGGACCACAACTACGGCACTACTACTGAGGAAGGGGAACGATACAGCTAAGGTCTGTGAAAACAGCACCATATCTTCGCTTCGCGACAGGTGATCGGAGCATGGGATATTCTCGCCACACCCACAATCGAGAACATACTCAACCGTTTCAGAGAGCACCATGCCCAACGTTCAAGCCTGGTGCACGGAACCCCCCACGAGCTATGCAAAGTGCAGGGGATGGCCAACCGAGGGATCATTCTAGTGTGGCGTCGAGTATGAGGGCCAGAACGACAAACACGGAGAGCACGCCACGATATACAGCTGGCGCCCGCTATTAAGAAGCAAACCTTCAAAAAAGGAAGGCTCAGACTTTGGCGAAAAACAAGAAAAATCGACTCACAAGCATACGTCAGCCACGGATCCTACACCTAACGCTAAAAGACCTATGCTCGACGGCGGTGATGAAATATGACAATGAGCCTCGACCCCAAATTGACGTTTCTAACGCGAACGCTGCAGTAGCTATACAGTAGGGAACACGCACGTGCTTGCCCTCGATCGGGCAGCCCTGCGCGAAGAGCTCCTCCACGCACCAAGCGCGACCAGCAGCCGCAGCGGCGAGAACTCGGTCCTCGGGAGGCAAGACAGCCAGACGCCGAAGCTCCCGCTCGTTCTCAAACAGCTTCAGCAGCGATTCGAAAGGCAGACGTCAACCAGTCGGCTAGAATGGTGTAGGCGGTGGTTTGATCGGCAATTTCGTGGCACGCTTGTTCGTGTCTACATGCGGCCAGATTGACTACCTCAACATGTTGACAGAGAGACGGCTGGTATGACACCGAAGCGTTGATATTGCCTGTGATGTAAAAAAAAGGGCTCGTACGAAGGCCATACCTCGTAGCTCATGGGAAGAGGATGCGGAAAGATCGGTGTCCACCGTAAGTAGAGCTGGGGATCTCGTACCAGGTGGCCGTCATTCTCGTGCTGAGACAGGCAGCCATCACGAGCGATTAGTTTCTGGACATCAACCTGGGCTCGACATTTATTTTCGGAAGAAGGGACAGAAGTGTTACGTCAACGAGGGCAGGGTGGGGGTGTTATGGCTAATGCTTCGTCGTACTTCAATACGGCACAACATATATCCTAGAGGGTCTTAAAAACAAGCAGGCGACAGGGTCAAATACGAGCACGCCAGGTTTTCACCAAGTATATTGGTACCCTACCCAAACATCCGCCATGCATGAGTTGAGTGAAGGGTGGGTCATTCGTTGTGCGAACCGCGCTAGGAAGTCTTCCAGTCTCTCCACAGTTCGTGGGACACGTATTGTGAGCACTTTCACGTAAAAGCAAGCGAATCATTCCGAAAACGTTGTTCAACCCCATGTTCTGGCAACCGTATTGGTATGCACGATCCAATCCCCCAAACTTGTCAGACTTGCGTTTTGGCGGGGGTTCGAAGTTTCAAGGCTAGCGAAGCATGAGACACCTGAGGGTACAGTAGTGACGTTCTCATGGTATCACGTTAGGAGAGGACCCTAGCCAGAGGTACGTGGCTGGTCGTAGATGGGTGAAAACATGTTACGTTAGCGACACACGACGCCGCGTTGTGGGGCACGGGCAACAGGGTCGGGGTCTGCATTCCCTGTAGGCAACTCTAACGTTGCCGCGGTTAATCTTCGAACATTGTCAATACCGACTTTTGCACCATTCTCCTCCATTCTTGGCAAACTGCGGTTCTAAGAGCTGGCGGAAGTGAAGATACTCGCACAAAAGAAGAGGGCATGGCTCGTGAAAGAGTTTGGCAAAGAGCAAAATACTGTAGGCAAGGGCTGAGTTGCACCCCTCCCGTCTCAACGTACCCAGGTTTGGACGAAAGATAGAGAATCCCTGTTGTGCTACCCTTGGGCATGTGCGCCAAGTTTCCGCCGAACGGTGCAAACATGGTGCCAAGAACAGCTGGGACAGGAGAAAAAGTCGTGACTGTTGGAACAGCAAAGTTTGTAGACTTCAGCAGTCTCCCACAGTTGTAAGACTCTAGGCTGTTGGATTGCGGGTGAACAATGAGGAAAGATACACCAGCCCGCTGAACAAGCTCCCGGTCCACCTTCGAGCTCTGCCTAAGCTGTAGGGCTTTCTCTCTCTTCGCGGTCAGTTCTCGCCGCCTCGTAGAGTCGGCTAGTGCTTTCTGGAAGGGCGTTAGGGTGGCCTCGATAATTGCTGCTTGGTTGGGTTGTCGTAGGCCAACTTCGATCGCAGTCCGTGTATCATTTTTTCCTGCAGGGAGGGGCATTTCCTCCGCGGGCGTACTCTTCTCGTGGATAGATTTGAGCACTCGAACACCGGCCACTCCTTGTTCTCCCGGGTCGCATTACGGGGCTACAAACTACGGGAGCCTCGTGCTCTCACGTATGTGTATGCTGTAGTGTGCAGAAAAGAGTACTTGCGGTGGGTTTTGGGGAGGACGTGCCGAAAAGGTACGTATTCCGCCGCACCAAACCGGGAAATTATAACGCGACGACGCGACCATCCGTCTACAAATGGTATGCCTATGTGGGCACAGCTGCTAGTCAATATGTCCATACCCTTGGCCATAACCACGCTATTTCGCTTATGCCCCACGAATCCCTTGGGTGATATCCTTCTGTGGGGGTGTCAACGCCTCTTCTCCAAAGTGTGGAAGTTCAAGCTTGTGAGTTTCCAATCAAACGTGTTCAAGACTACTACTGTAGACAAATGCCGCGCCCAATAACAGCACAAACTCATATCATCACACACTCTGCATCGCGTGTTCACCAACACAATGCGAAGGCCAAGTATCAGGTGATCACTACGCTGTTGGGGGAGTTGCAAACCTACTTGGAGAAGTCGCCATGGGTGGCCTCTAACCGATCTTTGTTGTCCACGAAAAAGACGGCAGTTCATTTTCTTTTATCAAGGACATGCAAGAGTTGTTACCACGTGAGGTTGCCGAGGGATTCCAATTAAAAACCGATTAGGGACTCGTTTCCGCGCAGTTGGCCGTTGGAATACAACAACAGCATTAAAAGCTGCCAAGGTTCTATGCGCCAAACTTGCAACAAGGGCGCATTGCAGCAGCCACACTCCATCTAGACTACATGTGCAACACAAAATGCGCAGTGTCAAGAACGGCGACCGAATTCCAGTGTGGTTGAAGATAAGAAGCAGAAGATCGTTCAACTCTAACCAAGGCGTTTCGAGGAGACCTTAAACCGTGAGGGAATCTGGAGAATCAAAACAAGGGTGAAAATACGGATTAGATACGGCTAACGATTGGTATCGGCCGCAACAGAAACGGACTCCCAAAAAGGAGCTTCTGAACAGTGCGGATGACTCGCCAACCTCGCCGAGCATTGTGTGGTATGACGTGCCACGGTATCGTAGTATTACGTCGGAAGGGAACGAAGTGAGAGCAAATCTCGGGATTTAACAGCAATGAATATGCTTCGCACACACACGGATCGTCGTACCACCCGAAACCCTCTCCCGGTCTAAATTAGGTTTGAATTGGCGTTTCGTTCCGAGGATCTCTGCCACACCTGGTGAGGAATACACAAGTCGTCTGTCACGATGCTCCATCAAGACAACGCCCCTCCTGACTGGCAATCGTGCAACTTGAAAAGCGAATACCACTGTAGCGAAAGGGTCACTTTCCTCGTGCCTGCGCGGCCACTCATGGTTGTGCTCTCCACCCACCCACCCACCCACCCGTGTGCACGGCCCACGTACTCGAGGAAACTACCGAAGCAGCAGCAGGAACTCTCCACTCCGCCTCTCCCACAGGAGTTCCATCAACACATGAGTGTAAAGGTCTCTTGCGCCCCTGTGTAATATCGGTAATTATTATATTCGTCGCATCCCGGGGATATTTGTTCTAGATTGTAACAACGCACACCCCGTCAATCGAGCTGGATCTCGTTCGGATCATCCCTGGCAGCATCGAGATCGATCTCGTACTTGTCGTCCTGCACCGCCGCCGCCCCCTCCTCGTCGCCCCCTCCGTTTCCTTCTCCATGTCCTGAGCCCCCTCCCCCGCCGCCGCCGCCGCCGAATCTCGATTGGAACCCCGGACATGGCACGGTGACGACGTGGTCTAGGCCGAGCATAGCGAGAAACTCGTCTGTCTGAGGGTTGGGCAGGAGGGACTGGGGCGGCTTCGAGGATTTCTATGACAAACCAAGACGCACAAAGAGACGAGGAAAACGAAAGAGGCGAGCGACAGGCAGACAAACAAAAAGAGGGAAAGAAAAGTGGGACAGCAGCAGCAGCAGCAGCAGCAGCAGCAGCAGCAGCAGCAGCAGCAGCAGAAAAGAGCAGCAGAAGGGAGCATCAGCAGGGAAAATTCGATCGGGGCAGCCGAGGACAGCACGTGTCCATGAGGAGTTGGTTTCACTTGATGACGACTTCCCTAATGGCCAGCCTCGACGCCCGTGGTTCTCATCTCCGCAACCTCCACGTGTCCATGAAGGGTTATCAGTACGGCCGCAATTGAGAGGACGTCTGGACGACCCTGCGGTGTAGGTGGTGAACGCCACCATCCGAAGATCCTTCGTGGCCACCGATCGTTTCGCTTGGCGGTGGGAAGGGTCGAGGCAATCTGACAGAGCGAAGATCAAACACCTGGTTGCTCACCTGTCCTTGACACTCCATTTGTGACGGCGGAGGTGCGGTCATTGCGAAGTTTTCAGGGATCACCTGAAAGCCCCCAAGTGAAAAACGGCAGACAACGAACGGACGGAAAGACAAAAAAATTAGGGCTTTGCCTAAGCGTAGCGGCCAGCAAACCGACCGCGGCAAAACGAAAGGCCAACAGGAAACTACAAAAACCACCACCACCACCACAACAACAACAACAACGACGACGACCACGACTTGAGCAAGGACAGACGGTACCACCGGAACAAGAACAAACCGTTTCCCTAGACAAGAAACGCAAGGCAAGGACGACATGAGCACCCCCTTCCCTCACCAGGGGACCGCCAGGCAGTCCGCGCGCCGCCAGAGCTTCTCGGATAGAGGCCATCTGCTCCACCTGCACTCGCGGAGTCTCGAAAGGCATGTCCACCTTATACGTGCGGCCGTGTAGAGGGCGGGGGGGCATTGAGGCGGAGCCGAGGTAAGGCGGTATCCCAGGGGTTGAGAGGGAAGGAGGGAGAGATAAGCAAAACCTCACGCAAAAAAAAAAGAGGAAGAAAATGAACGAAGCGACACAGATGCAAACAAATAAAGCGGAAACATATGCATAGGGCAGCATGGACCGGGGGAAACAGGGCAAAGGTCGGAGAATAAGAGCTACAAATGTAGCTACTTTGTGCTGAGGGATGCGAAAAGTGCGGCAAGTGCCGGAACGCAGATGTTTCAGACATAGGAGGGGTGCGCACGTACAACTTGATAGACATAGGACCCTCAACACGGTCCGACAGCAGGGACAACAACACTTCCAAGTGTTCCATCTGCTTCCTAACCAAGTTAGCAAGCCCACGACGCGGACACTAACTCACCGTGCGGTACTCTATGGGCTACTTACTCCTCGCATCATATCTACCACCACCACCACCACCACCACCACCACCACAAGAAGACCGGACCAACAAAAAAAAGCGTCGGCAACAACATACACCCGACACCACTAGCTAGACACCAACCACTCTCACGAGCATCCCATCACAACGTATCGCCAACCTCCGCACAGCATCCCTCAACCGCACAAAAACAAAAGGTGTTGTCCGTACATGCCCTCGTGAGTTGGACAGCAGGTAGTGCGACTCCTGCACGATGCTCAGCCACTCCACGTCGTACTCGAGCAGCACCTCGTCCCCCTCCCCGCCGCCGGCTGCCCCCGGCCCCTGCTCCTGCCCCTCCGGTCGCGGTACCGACACGAGCTGGAGGAAATCCCTGCACACAGGAGGCGGACAAAAAAACATCGAAATGAAACGCCATCACCTTCAAGCTTCCAAGAAAACACAGCAACCAGGATCCTTGTTATCGCGGCATGGCTGATGCCTCAAACAGAACACCAGCGGTTCATGCTGGGAAAAACACGTGTCCATCGCAACCAGGGTCGTTTCTTATCGCGCTTGGCTGAGCTGGGCTGGAATGGCGTCCGATTTTTCGACTCGATCAGCGCAGAAGTTCAGTCCCCTATCTATGCCTTCCGCGCAGCCCCCTGAAATATAGCGTAGCAGATAAAGCAGCCGGACAGGGCTTCCGCACCAACATTAGAAGACGGAACAGAGAGATGACGCCTGCCTTGCGTTTTCGCTATCCCTGCCGTTGAGTGGTTGGTCGGATCAAGTTTTCATCCGACGTTTTTTTTTCGGGTTGTTGGATACCACCATACATACTATGCCTGTTGTAATGCATTTCTCACAACAAATAGGAGGAAGCAATCGCATGTTTCGTGCAGAGCGATTGGCAAACTAACCTACACCTACATTCATGACTCCCTTCCAACATGAACCAATGGATGTCGGGACAAAGCTGAACGTCAAACGTCAAAATTAGCACTGGAGACATGGCCTTCGAGAACGTAGACACGACGGTTTAGGAAGGTATCTGCGCGGCTGACGTGTACGTGTGACTCTCTCTCTCTCTCTTCTCTCTCTCCTTCTCCCTCTCTCCCTACCTCAAAACTCGGGCAAAAAACACGACAACCGAAATGAAAAAACGGGTGGGGGCGAAGGGTCAAGCCTTCACCCAATAACCGCCGCCGCCGGGGTGCCTCTTACCTATGTGGAAGGCACTTGTCGAGCGAGAGGAACCGCGTGACTCCCTTCACCTCAGAGCCTTCCCGACCCTGCCCTTCCCTGGGAGACCCGTGCCTTGTTGCCGTTGTTGTCGTCGCCGATATCGTCGTTGTTGTCGTTGTCGTTGTTGTCGTTGTCGTTGTTGTTATTGGTTGTTGGCACGTTGTTCGTGAGAGAGAGAAACATACGGAAGAGGGAAGGAGGGAGGCCGGAGACAACGGGAGGAGACAGCGACGGCATTAGTGGGTTCTACTAGCGAAAAATACCCGGACGTGCGCGAAGCACGGAGGATCAAGGGCAGCGGCACTAGCAAACATGCAAGATCCCGTCCATGGTGGCGCCTAACGGGAGCAGCTTCTGTTGTTGCAGAGTTTTCTCCGGCTTGGAAATAATCCGGATCGAGAAAATGCTTTTCCTTTTGTTCTTTCGTGACCACCGGAGAGGAGCAGCAACAAAAGGTGTCGACGGTCGAGCGGAGATGTTACAATGGCGAGGACATCTACTACGTCGCGATGGGAAGGGCGGACAGCGGCGAGACTGGCTCTGGTGCATGGCAGCATACCGCCTGAAGACACTAGATAGATAGGAGCAACCAACCTTTGTCACACGCGAAGGACGACAGTAAACGGCCAAAAAAGTATGCCGCCCGGAAACACTGTGACAGGAGTGACCCAGCCAGTCTTATTATCACATGAGAAGAACGACCTTCTCTCGAGTAGTCAAAAGAGTGATGCTGCGAGGGCGGGCTCTTGTCGGCAGGGACGCTAGCGCGGGACAAGTGAACCTACGGCTTCCTCGCCCACGGTCACCGGGCACCCAAGCACCCATAAGTATGCCTCGACTGCCACGAAGTTAAAACAAGCAGGAGGAACAAACAAGAGACCATCACAAGCAAGACCCGACTATGTCTACTATGTACGCCGTACGCAATGACTCGGCTCGCTTGAGCAGCAACGCCACACCTCACGACGGCCGGAAACTTGACGTGCAGGTGGGCGGCGAACCAGTAGTCCGGCTGGACCTTGTGCAGTAACTGCTCCGCGGCGGCGCTGCCCAACGTGTTGTCCTCCACCTGCCGCCCCCATGTCCCGGAGGGAGGGTCGATGTGGTGACGTCATCACCATAATCACGACAAAAAAAAAAACAGAGGGGGGCAGTTGTCAGGTCTACGCGATAAACAAAAAAAATGAGGGGGGCAGTTGTCAGGCCTCCCGTTGTACAGCTGTTGGGGTGCCCCACACACAAGACACCCAAAACCTCGCTCCCGGAGAAAGGGGCCCCGCAGTGTGGAGCGACGCAATGAAGGGGGGCTACCCTGGTACGCTTTGGAGATATTTACTTGTGTGAGCATAGGCGGATTATTGCTTGGTTTGACATGCACGCCCCGCTCATGGGGCACTTGACCCCGGGGGGTCATCCCGACGGGGTCATCCAGTGTCGTGGCTGGTGGTGGTGTCTTGGCGTTAAAAAACGTTCCGTTTTCTGCGTACGATAGTACCTTCCCGGCATCTGCACCGGTCTAACTGAAGCGGACGCATTCCGTGGTCATAGGCCCACTTTGCCCCCCCGAAAAGGGTGCAAACTTCCCCTAGACACCAAGGCAAAAAAAAAAAAAAACTCGAGACAAGCATCACCACAAGGTGTAGGAAAATCGCATGCCTTGGCGTACGTAACACCACAAAAAAGCGTCTGTGAAACACCGCACGCGTTGCACAGTAGGTGAAGAAGCAAAGAGATGGCACACCAAACGCATGCAAGCAAGCATACCTCGGCCTTGAAGAACGGTTTCTTCCTGAACAGATACCTGGCGTCCCCGTAGCGCACGATGCCCCTCGGCCAATCGTGAGACAGAACCAGGTCCACGTGTCCGGTGAGCTTCGGGAGGAAAGAACAACAAAAGACGGAACAAGGAATCGGACGCGCAAGAGTAGAGAGAACGGAAGACGAACCGGGACACAAAAGTTAAGAAAACAACACTGTTTCGCGCGACCGCTGTTTAGCACGTATCGTACATAGCTCCCTCAGTGAGACTACCTGAAAACAACCAATCATGCAAGAGAAAACAACAAGGTCGTTTCCTCAAGAACAAAAGCGCGTGCGTATAGTAGTCCTGATGCCCCGCATGGCTATGGCAATGGAAAAATCTGAAAGCCGGAGGTGGCGATGGAGGGAAGGAAGGGGACAGGAAGCATGTGCGCTATGAAGCAAAGCAACACGTGCACCACGCCTCCGGTCCCGGCAACACCACGGCAGAAAAAAAAACAGGGCGAAACGAAGAAGGGAACCATCATACTTTTCGCATACAAAAGAAGCAGAATCAACCGTGTCGAACAAGACAAGATCAAGAAACGGCAGGGGGGAAAAAAAACACATCAACAACAACAACAACAACAACAACAACAACAAAGAGCCGGCCGTCCGACCTGCATGTCGCAACACCACCAATGGACCGATCCCTCTCCAACGCACAACACGTATGCATACCCCGACGCACCTGCGCCAGTTTGAAGACCTCGAGCTCCCGGACGTAGTAAACCGACCGCAGGGTGTCCCTGTTGTACGGAGGCCTCTCGTGCCGGCCTTCCTTGTAGCTCCTGGAGTTTGGGGTGGGGACAAGGCAACGCCAGGGGTTGAAAAAGAAAATGGGGAGCTTTTGGGGACAAAAAATAACAAAGTCCCTCTCTGCTGGGAGTGGGCGACAGGGACGAGAGCATCGAACCCACAAATTTATTGGCCGGCGAAAAACAGAAGAAAAACATTGTATGGAACTTACAAAAAAAAAGCATGGCAACACTTGCGCACGCGCGGCACTATTGTGAACTCCGTGTTGGAGTGTGCAACAAATACAATTTTCCTTTTTTCTTATTCGTGTAGAAAGGCTACACGATAGACAGTTGCCCTGGTAAACCAGAATTTTCTATAGATGACACGTACATCTATGAGAGAGCAGTATGCATGTACGATATAACGCACCAGAAGTCTTGACCAATATTTTTCCAGACACTGTTCCAGGAGCATGTGGCGCCGTCCAAGTTATTATTTAGAGTTTGTCGCACCCAAAAGAAAAAGAAAAAATGATCCAGATGTACATACAAAAAGACGGTAAGGGTAGGGAGGACGACAACCGACGAAACACAAGCCACCTGTGCCAGCCCCTACATTGACCGAACTCTACTTCTGGTGGCCCCTTGGTCCTCCCCCCCCTTCGACGACTTGCCTCCCGTTGAAGATCCCGGTCATGCCGGCTATCCTTACCCCTCCCACCCTGACCACCCCCGCGAACCCAAGGAAATAGATGTTGGGCGCTACCCATCCCCCGTAGTGGAGTTCCTGTTACATGGTACATGGTAGGTGCAGCACAATTGGTTAGAGAGAGGGGGGAAGGGTCAAAGAGCTCGTGCAGGTCTCAAAGGAGGGGGGGGAGGGATTTCCTCAACAAGCGTCAGGCGGGAGGGGGGGCAACGGCGTTTCGAATGTACTCGAGGAAGGGGAGGGAGTATCGTCAGCTCTCTCTCTCTCTCTCTCTCTCTCTCCCTCTCTCTTTCTCTCCCTCTCTCTGGTTAGAGGCAATATTATAGCAGAGACTCGTAAACTCGTTGAACACCGTCGACACGATGTCGTTTGTGCAGAGGGGGCACGGAGAACGAGCTTTGGAAGAAAAACGCAATGGTGGTATTGAGGAAGTGCCGGGGCGAGCACACGCACCAGAGCATCAGCCATTCCTGAAATTGCAGCGATATACAGACACCAGCAGCAGCAGCTTATCATCGCGTTTGACCGCGTTTGACATCTTGACCGCACTCACTAGCTGACCAACGGCATCCATGGCGCCAGTCGTGAAAGCGTTGGGCTAAAGACCACCATCCCCACACACCAAAGACCGACACCCCGGGGAACGGCAACGGAACCATCGCCCCCGCCGCCACCCAACAACCGCTACGGAAACCGTAGAGAGATAACCCCCCCCGCAACACGATTGAACAAAACTGATGTACACAGATTTGTAATTATTTTCTTTTTGATTCGTTGAAGTTCGCTGGGCTCTTCGAGCCAAAAACAAGTCAGCTGTGTCAGTTGTGAAATGTCACTGATGGCAGCTGGCAGCTGATTTCACACCAACGCATGCGTTACGCTTTCATCTTGCATACCGCCTTGACGGCACCACTACCATGCTCTGATGAGCCCACTCCGGGGGCGATCCTTGTGCATACCTGCAAGTAAGAGGAGGCCTCGTGGTTGCCTCCGATGAAGATCGTCAGCACTGGGGCAACGAGCTCCCCGCTGTAGTACTTGTGGAACGTTCCCTGACAGGCAGGCAGCGGAATATCATACAATACACACGGGTTGGTTAACGTGATGATAACGGGAAAAAAAAACGACACCATCTTGTCGTCGGGTACTTACTTTGCTGGCACACATGCATGCACACGACCACCAGGATGCATTCCTTGAGACCGTCGGCTTCCCTTCCTCAAGCACAGAGTGCCCCTCCCCTACCCTTCAATCGAAGTCACGGTTGGAGGAAGGCCTGGCACGATGCTCGGATGCAGCCAACTACGTGAATTGTATCCAGCGTGCCACCAGATAAAGAAATTTGTTCGGCGGGGTCGAGTAAGTGCAGCTAACCTTCGGCTGTGTGGGGCAACTTCAGTGCCACACACACGCCGCCGTGTTGAACGAAAAAAAAAAAAAAACAGCACCCAAGGTCGTGGAACCTCCCCTATCAGCGAGAAATTTACATCGCTGTCGGTGACGGTGTCGATAGTCTCGATGTTGTCCCCATGCTCTGATTCTAAACGATGGAAACATAAATAGGCTCCGTCAACACGTTTTTCGAGTGAACCGTCGGGGGGTCCCGAGGACAAAAAGCTCGAGTCATTTCCAGCAACCATTTCAACCGCGGACAGCCCCGTGAATAATTGAAAATGAAACGCCCGTACATATTTTAAACCCTGCACCGACCCGGCGGCGTGAGATTCACAGAGGTAGGCTCTCCGAGAAAATCTACATACCATGGTGGAAGGGCATGTGTTGCAGTGAACGGGAAGAGAGAACCGGCTGGACTGTTGCTTTTGTCGTAACGCTAACACCCGTTCCGATCTATGTACAGTACCTCCATCTGTCCGTATTGATCAAACACTAGACCGATCGATTCCCGTGGTCACATGCTAACTTGCCTCAAAAAAGGTAAACTCAAATAAAATGGAAACCGAAGGGTCCGCAAGCCAATCTGAATCAACGATTGCTAGTCTGGGGCCCTCCGCTCCTGGGCTCATTTAGAGTCTTTGAAAAGACTCAAGTCAAGTCAAGTCAAGTCAAGTCAAGTCAAGTCAGGAGCCAGCAGGTGCTATCCGAACCGTGCTTTTCTCTCTTGTTTTTAGTTCTGACCCTGACTCTGACTCACCAGGTGCTTGTACTTGTCTGGGCAGGCGAGGCCGTCGAAGTCTTGCGTATTCCGCAGGCACTGGAAGTCTCCGCAGCAGATGAGCAGGTCCACCTTGATGCCCTTGATCTGTTCACCCACCCCGTTTCAGCGTACCGTGAAAGCATGAAGCACGTTGGTTCAAGTTGGCCTGAAATTCTAAAAAAAACAGCGACTTGTGTTTGCACTTACGGTAGAGCGAAAAAATCGCCACAAGAAAGACGCGTTGCCTCTGTCGTTCATGTTCGAATTCTCGCCCGTTACTCCGAGCGTTTTCTACACCACACGTTTTCCGGCTCGCTCTTTTGGTTCCTTGTTTTCGTTGCTGACCTCGAGAACAAATCGACTTATGAATGCAGAGCAAGGGTGTACCTGGAAGATGTCATCCTGCACAACGTTTATGGTACCCACCCCCCTTGCTCCCGGAGGGTCGGAAAAAAAATGAAGTCATTTTGCTCTTCGTGGGTTACAGAGCCAGCAAGCAAGACGCATACCAAATGAGGGGCACATGGTGTGCTACTACAGCAGTACTACTGACGAGGTTTCACGCCCACTTTGCTACGAACGTACCCGTTGTGCCGTCATTGCGTGCAAGTTCGCAAGAGAGGATTATAGCTCCCGCGTAGAGGTAGCTCCCGCATGGGGGCACCTGCACCGAAACCTGTTTCCCCCCGCAGGGCCTCTTGCTTAATATGTGGAGTAGCACTCAGACTGCCGGTACCCCCGAAAGTGTACCAAGTACCAAATAGTTGGTACCAAGTACTGTAGGGGTGGATGTTTTTCCGAGTTCACTCGAGTAGGGCATACAAAAGCGCTTTGGAAGGCCGTTCATTTTTTATTTTTTTCTAGATACTCCTACAGCAGTATATGCATATGTTTGCACTTTGTCCTTCATTCTGGTTACCACAAAGTCAGACGCCTGCTTTGTCGTCTGCCTCACTTCCGGTGTCCAAACGCCATGTGCGGCAGGTGGTGTGTGCTACTGTACACCAATTGCGTGTGTTGCGTGCGATTCGAAACATGTGCATCCCACCCCCGGTGTGAACGGGCGCAGCTACAAGAAAAACGAAAAACGAGCCGGTGTTTCCGTTGGGATCAGGCTTCAGGCCGGAGGGGTACACTAGAAGGAAGGCTGAATAGCTCGGTCACCGGAAGCAACAGCAACAGCATTCCTCACTCCGGAATACACAAAATACAAAGAGAGCAACACTGTTCCATCTACTGAAGTACTGCAGCGGTACATGTCACCCTGTCGTTGTAATGCAGCCACGGCGGTACAGCTACAAACGTTTATCGGAGACTAATAACCGTGTTTCGCGGTACGGCCGCGGCCGCAGTCGCAAGCAAACGCAGCCCGAGGGAGACAAGCCAGGACTACAGCAGTACACAGCAGATGTAGGCCTTATGGCCTTATGGAGCTTAGTGGCGTGTTTCGTTTTAACCCTTTGGGGCTAGGCTGGACTGTCAGATTTTGTTTTTTGCGCCAAAAAAAAAAATATATATATATATATATATGAGAGCGAGAGCGAGCGGAGAGAAGTGTAGAGAAAGACACCAGCGTACTTCTGCACACGCAACAGCTATCTCAACCTGTAGGCCATGAGGGAAGCCGGCGACAGGGTGGTGGCCACAGACAGGGTCGTAGAAGGGTTGGTGGGTGGTCGCGCTGCGGTCAGTAGGGCAGGTTAGCTGTGTAGACTTTGAAATGATCAGTTGCCTAGCTGCCTCAACTAGTATATTTTCGGTATATTGCAAATTAGTCCAGAGAGGGCAAAATGATCAGTGAATACCCATAGCTGGTATTTGTACTTCTGTATTTCTCTGTTCTCTGACCCCCCCGAAATGTGCCCTGCCAGCTCTCTAGAGCTCCTGTGTTTTTCAAACAACAAGCACATCCACCAGCACACACCTGTACCTCGTGGTTTCCTAGGTTCGGGCGAGGGTATGTGTGGCGCGACGAGTGTGGATGTGTTGCTGGTATGTGTTACTCGTCTACAGCAGTAGAAGTAGTGTTGTTGTAGCGTTCGTTGTAGCTGCTGACACAATGACTGCTGGATCTTGGGAACGATTTTCAAATTGTTGGGAGATGCAGCAACCACGATATCCTCGATATCTGAGCTTCGGCAGGGCTTGCAATACCCCTCCCTTTTGCTGCCCTCTGCTCTTTGCAGCAGTGGCTTCCTACGTTCGGGCGAGTGTGTGTGTGGTGCTGCGAAAGAACAAATATGTATGCACAAGGTCTTCGGGACGTGGGTGTCTACCCTCCCTCAGGTGACGCAAGACCACATTCGCATTGCCCAAAGAGGGACTGTGTGTCTTACAACCCTTGTATTTCCGCACAAAAACATCGCGCACGTTGTTATTCTACATTGGAGCCAGCTCGAGCGGACAATATTTATATTTTGGCAGCGAAAACTCAGACTTCCATGATGTCTTTGATTGATGATGGCAGATTTCCGATGAGAACCGAACTTGAAGCCGAAAGAACACCACAAATGGAACATGTTCAACACTGCGGCTGGATGCATGCCCTCAGACTTGTCTACACTTGGCCCGCTGCAAAGTGTAGTAAACGTAGGTACTGCTGTTGGACAAAGTGCGATGACACGAAGAGTCACAACCATGAATCATCGAATTAATCAATGGATGAACGAATGATAGTGGAGAAGCAAGCGGCAAATATTGCAAACCGTCGCATTTGATGGGTTTGATAGGTTTCAGAATTGGTTCGCCAGGCTTTGTCAACGCGGAACGCGTCCCCGGGGTTTTGAGCCAGTTTTCGCAACTTTGGCCGGCAACCACACGCGCCACGGAGGCCTACCGAGCTCCGGGGCACGGGCGTTAATGTACCGACGAGCCTCCTGCGTGCCCCTGAGAAGGAACCGCGACAAAAGATTCGCTGCCGCGAGGGAAAGAAACGCCGAAGCATGAAAAGTGACCAAATCTTATATGTACGTATGTATGCATGCATGTATGTATGTATGTATGTATGTATGTATGTATGTATGTATGTATGTATGTATGCGCACACACGTTCATGTACATACGTTGAGAGATTCATGATTTGGCATTGATTGCCCCATTCCCGAGACCTTGATATTACTCGCTGTCACTGACGTCTCTTCATTGGTCAGCCGATTAGCGCGGGTGCTAATAATCTAGACACACCTATGGACTTGCAAATACACGGCGCGAAGGGCTGCAGGCGGCAACTCCACGACTTGCCACTACACCAGAACGTGCAAATGATCAATCAATGGTCAGTCAGAACGCCTGAAGATTCAAAAGGGTAAACTTTCAACCTGAGTCTTGACAGCAGCGTGATCCACTGCCTGTAATTTTCAGTTGGTCGTGCTGCTATGCATGCTGCTGTTGTAGCCTGTAGTCTGGGGCTGAAAACCCTATAACACACAGCAACAAAGCTCTTACCCGACCCTCTCCCATGACAGAGAGAAGTTTATGTGTAAGAAATTAAGGAATAATAAAATGTTTGTGTCATGAATGAATACTACAGCAGTAAATCCAATGAGGGGGTACAAAACCGTCCTTTGAGAATGAACGAGATGAACGAATCCGTTCATGGTTCACACGGCGAGATTTCTTGCCGGTTTCCAGCCGCCGCCGGAACAAACACAACCAAATATCCTGTAGATACATATCTGCCCCTGGGGTGACACAGGCAGACAAGCATATTTGCTCTTCCAAAAAGAACTAGGGTACATA